>SNQJ01S0045281.1:49376-70470 GCA_010110895.2 Picea sitchensis | reverse complement strand
ATTCAATAAGGAGTTACTAAAATATCTCTTACCCCTCTTACATTCACCTTTAACCTTTCATATGCTAATTCTAATTCAAAATAATTATTAAATATTACACTTGTATTGACTGAATTTATGAATTCAAATTTTACTTATAATGTGATCATATATAAATCCTAGCATATGAGAATAATCTACTAAGAATATTTTGGATATATTTGTCTCTTCCATGAACTTGACCAATTCAAAGTTAGTGATATTATTGAACTATAAAGTATTCTACAATTTTTCTTTAGTGTACTATCACAACAATTCTATGAGATATCTTCATGGAAGGAGCCCATATTGTTTTGGAACATAGGTACCTAATGCATCCCTTGTATTGATTCATTGATTCCAAGTCAGTTGTAGGATGAACCCTGACTTTGATATACACTATCACTTGCGCCCATTCCTATAGATTTACATGGTGTGTTTCCCACCAACGTGTAAGTGTTCCTTTGACTATTACTTCCATGGCCTAGATCGTTTGGGTTTCTGATGCAGGAGCATCGCCCACGTCAAGCGAGCCACCGCGAGAGCGGAAGATAGCTGGACAGCGCCAGCACCAATTTTGAAAAACACCTTGATATTTGTTGTGCCAAACATTAATGTGTGGATTTAATGAAGCGCACTTTGTATATTGTAAATGGACCTTGAGCGGATAAGCTCACGTCTTTAGGTAGATGAGGCATTTAATAGATTTAATGTAAAGTAGATAGGAATTTAATTCTAGATTTGATAGCTTTAGAGCTCGAGAGGGAAACAGAACATAGACACCCTCCTTTGTACATTGTAACATTATCAAGCATTTAGAAGAGAGGAGAGTAAGCAGAGAAGTGTATGAAGAAATTCCATGTACATATATTGAATTAACATAAAAGCTTTGATTCAATTCCATGGTTGTGTTGTTCTCTGTGTATTTATGATGTTATACTCATGAATGTTTTCTTTCTGTTATACACTTGTTTTTATATGCTGTGTATGTGATTTCATGGTTAATTTGAAGTCTGTGAGAACAAGGAATTAGTTTCAATTGTTTCTCTATCTTGAACCAGAGAATTCCTGCAAGGAGTGCAGTTGAATTTGTTCGCAAGGAGTGCGTGACTGGAGGGTTCAAGTTGGGATAACTTTTGTTCTAAGTTCCCAGAAGTGCAGATTTGGCACCAGAGCCGTGCAAGGCGTGCGCAGGCTAAACGAAGACTCAGAGTTGCAATTCTGAGCAAAGGGATTTAAGGATTTCTGCTGCAGGAGTGCGCAGGATCGGAGACTTCAACACTTAGCGTGTTTGAAGATTGCCCGTGAGTAGTGCGTGAAAGAACTTCTTCCTGAGGGAATTGAAGTCGTCGAAGCTCAGGAGGGATGGGTCGTCAAAGTCGTTGAAGAACAACGGAGCTAAGTCATGCGGGCAGACTCAAGGGAAGCACCGCAGGTTAGAAAGAGAGTAGGTGAACGAGTCTCAATAGGGAGGCACTTCGTCGAATTTCATGGAGCCACTGAAGAAAGAACGGGTGGACGAAATCCTTGTGGAGATTTCGCGAAGTTCCGGGGGCCGTTGGATCCTACAGAGGCGCAAGAAGGTTACCGGTGAAAGCGTGAGAAGGCTTGAAATTCAGAAGGGACAAGGTCGTCGATCTGGAGTCACAGGGACCGTCAGATCACATGTGACATCGCATATTGGCATATCGTGAGTTGGAGCACCAAGTTGTTGGAACGGGAGTGGCGATATCGCGAAGAGCGATACTCTGATAAGCTCTGAACCGTCGATTGTGTGAGATGCGTGTCAGGAGATCCCGAGGAGTCAGGGATCGGAGAATCGAGGTTCTCGACAGCAGGGAACACTTGCAGGTTGGATTCGCGATCAACGATATCCTGATAGTGATGTGGCAGTGTGAGACCACGAGAACTAGTGGAGTACAGGTGGCATCATATCAGGGATCGGGGAAAGCTAAATCCCGAGCCCATCGACATCAGGACTCGCGATCCGGCGAGTTTCGAAATCTCGATAGGCGGATAGAAGGTGGAGGAGTCAAGTCCACACGTGTATCGGAGAATCGGTACATTGGGATTCGGATATTGGAGTTTCAATTTGTTGACATCGCGAGTAGCGATTTCCCGATAAGGAGAATTCCGATCACAGAGAAGAAGTCAACGCTAACTCGCATCGGATTTCGGGGAATCGTGAAGTAAGGAACACGCGACCATAGGATTCGCGAAATTGCGAAGTCCGATTTCCCGATATAGAAGGGAGGTCACTTGAGAGTTGCTGTGGGTAAGGAATGTTCCCGACCGGGAATAAGAGGAACCTTTGAAGTTCTTCCTGCAAATTGGGAGGAGAAGATCCTGTGAGAGCGATCGTGCTCCGAGGAGTACGGTTGTGTCAGAGTGGTATCAGAGCGGGAATAGTTCTTTGCTTTCTGTAGCAGAGAAGGAGAAGAGAATTCACCATGCTGCCAAGAAGGGAAAGGCAGTCACTTGACCCATAAGACAGGGAGGTGAGAAGAAGAGGTAGGCCGGCAGGAAATCCAGAAATGGAGCGGCAGATGAGAGATCTCCGAGCAAGGCTTGAGGAGATGGAGACAGCACAAAGACACGGAGTTGGTGCAGGGGATCTTAGTGATTCCGAAGTTGAAGAGGAAGCTGGACATGAAGAAGAGATCACAGCAGAGGACGCATCAACCGAGTGGTTGATAAAAGCCATTTCCAAGATGAGTTCCGAGACGAAGATGGACATTCCGGTCTATGAAGGAAGCCTGAATGCAGAAGAGTTGTTGGATTGGATTCGAGCTCTTGACACCTACTTCGATTATGAAGACATCGAAGAGGATAAAAAGGTAAGATATGATGTCACTAAACTGAAAGGACATGCAGCGTTATGGTGGGACGAGCTACAGGCAGATAGACGTTCCAAAGGCAAACATAAAATTAAAAGCTGGGACCGAATGATTGCTAAGATGAAAGCAAAATTCATCCCAAGGGATTATCAGATCACACTGTTCAGGCGAATGCAGAACCTGAGACAGAAGCTGATGACGGTAAAAGAGTATACCAAGGAATTTTACCGACTGAACATCAGAGCAGGTCATCGGGAGAGCGATGATGAGAAGGTGGCTAGATATCTGAATGGTCTGAGATACGACATTCAGGATGAATTGAGCATGGTTACCATCCGAACAGTTGAGGATTCTTATCAGATGGCTCTGAAAGCCGAAGAAAAGATGAGCCAAAAACAAATTCAGAGAGGGCGAGGTAGAAGTCAGCCCAGAGGCAAGGCAGTTGCCCAAGAGAAATTCCAGAAGCCTAAGGAGGAATGGAAGAAACCTCAGGGTAAGATTGAAAGAGGTGGAACCTCACAGCGAGAACAACAATATGCTAAACAGAGGATGTAGCATACAGAGCAGGGTGGCGGTTATGCTGATGCAAATACTTTTCCTCGTACTAGAGGTCGAGGTAGAGGAAGAGGAGGAGTTATCACATGTTTTACATGTGGGAAGAATGGTCACAAGTCATTCGAGTGTCCAGAGAAAAGGAAGGACGTTGGAGAATCTCACATCGCAGAAGCTCAGAGGCGTGATGTTGAGAATGAAGATGCAGAAGGCGGAAGGTCACTTGGAATGCATAAAGTCCTTTTGACACCCGAGAAGGAGGTGGAGGACACAGCTCAGAGGAGCCGACTGTTCAGGACAGCTTGCAAGACCTAGGGCTGGAAATGCAAGGTCATCGTGGACAGCGGAAGCACAGATAATCTCGTTTCAACCGAGATGGTGGAAAAGCTGGAGCTGGAGACGACTGATCACCCGAGTCCATACAAAGTTTCATGGCTGCAGAAGGGACATCAGGTGAGTGTCACTAAACAATGTTTAGTTGAATTCAAGATAGGTGGGTATAATGATAAGATTCTGTGTGATGTTATTCCCATGGATGTATGTCATTTATTGCTGGGTAGACCATGGCAATATGACAGAAATGTGGTTCATGATGGGAGGATGAACACATATACTTTGGAGAAGGATGGGAGTACACACAGGTTGCTTCCGATAAAATATAAGGAGGTGAAACCGGAAGTGAGCAATACAATACTTCTCATGAGTGGGAAGGAACTTCTCACAGAGATGGAGAAGAAAGAAGATCCACAATTCTTTGTGGTCAGGAAGACGAGGATCGTCCTGACTAGTACAAGAGTGGACGACTTGCCAGATGAGATTCAGGAACTACTGGAAGAGTTCGCTGACATCATTGTGGACTAATTACCTCATTCATTGCCACCGATGAGGAGTGTGAGTCACCACATAGACCTCATACCAGGGGCTAGTTTGCCGAACAAAGCCACGTACAGGTTGACGCCGCAGGAGAATGAGGAGGTAAAGAACCAGGTCCAGGATTTGTTGGACAAAGGATTAGTCAGGGAGAGCTTGAGTCCATGTGCTGTTCCAACAGTGCTTAGTCCAAAGAAAGATGGAGGTTGGAGAATGTGCACAGACTCAAGAGCGATAAACAAAATTACCATCAGGTACATATTTCCACTGCCGAGAATGGATGATCTGATGGATTGCCTGAGCGGGGTAAATTATTTTTCAAAAATTGATTTGAAGAGCGGATATCACCAGATTCGCATGAGGGAAGGCGATGAATGGAAGACAACATTCAAGATGAACGAAGGTTTGTACGAATGGCTAGTCATGCCGTTTGGCTTGAAAAACGCATCGAGCACATTCATGAGGCTGATGAATGAAGTCTTGAGGGAATTCATCGGAAAATTTTTCGTTGTATATCTGGACGATATACTGATCTTTAGCAAGACAAAGGATGAACATTTGAAGCATTGGCTATCGTGATGAGGAAGCTACAGCAGGAGAAGCTGTTGATCAATATGAAGAAGTCCTCATTTATGAAGACAGAGCTCATTTATTTGGGTTTTGTGATTTCGGCGTATGAATTGAAAATGGATCTGAGTAAGGTGGAAGTGATTAAGAATTGGCCATCACCGAGAAATGTATTCGAGGTGAGGCGTTTCCATGGTTTGGCTAGTTTTTACCGAAAGTTCATCAGGAATTTTAGTGGAATTAGCGCCGCAATGATGGACACAGTGAAGAAGCGACATAAGTCTTTTCATTGGACAACGGAGGCTAAGAAGAGCTTCAATCTGTTGAAGCGAAAGATCACAGAGCAGCCAGTGTTGGTGTTGCCAGATTTCCAGAAAACATTTCAGGTGAAATGTGATGCAAGCGGATATGCCATAGGAGCAGTCTTGAGTCAGGAGAACAGGCCAGTTGCATATTTCAGCGAGAAGCTGGATGACGCAAAGCTGAAATACTCCACATATGATAAAGAGTTTTATGCCATCATACAGGAATTAAAGAAGTGGAGGCATTACTTGATCCCACAGGAATTTGTATTGTACAACGATAATCATGCGTTGCAGTTTGTGAGTCAATAAGAGAAGTTGAACCAGAAGCATGCAAAATGGGTAGAGTACATGCATAATTTTACGTTTGTAATTAAACACATTTCAGGGACTGCTAACAAAGTGGCTGATGCTTTGAGCATGAAGTGTTTATTGCTGCAGGAGTTCAGAATCAAGACATTGGGCTTTGAGAGTCTGAAGGACATGTATGCAGGAGATACAGATTTCGGGGAAGCATACGAAGCGACTGAGAATCCAGTTCTCAGAGATCGGAGCCCTTGGGTAGATTATATGATCCAGGAAGGATTGTTGTTCAGAGGCAATCAATTGTGTATTCGGAATTTCTCCATGAGAGAGAACCTGTTGAAGGAGAAGCACAGTGGAGGCTTGGTAGGACATTTTGGCCACGACAAGACATTCGCGAAGCTGAGCGAATCATATTTTTGGCCAGGCATGCGAGCAAACGTCAAAAGACTTGTTGACAGATGCAGGATTTGTCAGCATTCGAAAGGGAGAAAATAGAATGCAGGGTTTTATCAGCCATTTCCCATACCAGAGAGGCCATGGGAGGCGATAAGCATGGATTTTGTATTAGGATTGCCGAGGACGCAGAGAGGGGTTGATTCCATCTTTGTGGTGGTGGACAGGTTTTCGAAGATGGCACATTTTATTCCATGCCAGAAGACCAGCGATGCGACGCACATCGCAAACTTGTTTTTCAAGGAGATCGTTAGACTCCATGGATTGCCAGGAAGTATAGTATCGAACAGGGATACCAAATTCATAGGGAATTTTTGGAGGACGCTATGGAAGAAGCTGGGAACTAACTTGGCATTTAGTTCAGATTACCATCCGCAGACAGATGGGCAGACATAAGTGGTCAACAGGAGTCTGGGAGACTTGCTGAGGAGCTTGGTGACAAAGCACCATAGCATCTGGGATAGCATATTTCCACAAGCAGAGTTCACGTACAACGATTCAGTGAATCGAAATACCGAGAAAAGTCCATTTCAGATTGTGTATGGGACACAACCAAGGGGAGTTTCTAAACTCAGGGAGTCAGAACAAACTTCTACTAGCAGCGCTAGTGCAGAGGAATTCGCTGAAACAATGAAGGAACTTCACAGCAGGGTGAAGCAGCGACTAGTAGACTCAAATCAGGAGTACAAGCACAGAGCAGATCATCATCGGAGACAACTTCAGTTCGAAGTTGGCGATCTAGTTCTGGCACACTTGAGGAAGGAAAGGTTCCCGAGGGGAACATACAACAAACTAAAGATGAAGAAGATCGGGCCATGCAGGGTCTTGAAGAAATGTGGAGAGAACGCTTATGAGATTGAATTGTCGGATGGCATCGGGATATCTCCGATATTTAATGTTTCAGATTTATACCCATACAGGGCTGTAGAAGCAGAGACTGGAACTGAGGAACCAGTGGTCCAATGGCAGAAGCAATTACCCATTGCAGAGAAGCCACAGATGGAATGTATACTGGACAAGCGAGTAGGCAAGAAGACCAGGAGGAAAGAGTATTTTGAGTATCTGGTCAAGTGGAAGAATCACCTAGTGGAGGATGCCAGCTGGGAGACTGAAGTAGTGATTCAGAAGCATGGACAGACCGCGCAGGAGCTCATGGACAGGAGCCCATGAAAATTTTCAAGCCAGGGAGTTTGATGCAGGAGCATTGCCCACATCAAGCGAGCCAGCGCGAGAGCGGAAGATAGCTGGACAGCACCAGCACCAATTTTGAAAAACACCTTGATATTTGTTGTGCCAAACATTAATGTGTGGATTTAATGAAGCGCACTTTGTATATTGTAAATGGACCTTGAGCGGATAAGCTCACGTCTTTAGGTAGATGAGGCATTTAATAGATTTAATGTAAAGTAGATAGGAATTTAATTCTAGATTTGATAGCTTTAGAGCTCGAGAGGGGAACGGAACATAGACACCCTCCTTTGTACATTGTAACATTATCAAGCATTCAGAAGAGAGGAGAGTAAGTAGAGAAGTGTATGAAGAACTTCCATGTACAGATATTGAATTAACAGAAAAGCTTTGATTCAATTCCATGGTTGTGTTTTTCTCTGTGTATTTATGATGTTATACTCATGAATGTTTGCTTTCTGTTATACACTTGCTTTTATATGTTGTGTATGTGATTTCATGGTTAATTTGAAGTCTGTGAGAACAAGGAATTAGTTTCAATTGTTTCTCTATCTTGAACCAGAGAATTCCTGCAAGGAGTGCAGTTGAATTTGTCCGCAAGGAGTGCGTGACTGCAGGGTTCAAGTTGGGATAACTTTTGTTCTAAGTTCCCAGAAGTGCAGATTTGGCACCAGAGCCGTGCAAGGCGTGCGCAGGATAAACGAAGACTTAGAGTTGCGATTTTGAGCAAAGGGATTTAAGGATTTCTGCTGCAGGAGTGCGCAGGATCGGAGACTTCAACACTTAGCGTGTTTGAAGATTGGTCGCGAGCAGTGCGTGAAAGAAATTCTTCCTGAGGGAATTGAAGTCGTCGAAGCTCAGGAGGGATGGGTCGCCAAAGTCGTTGAAGAACAATGGAGCTAAGTCGTGCGGGCAGACTCAAGGGAAGCACCGCAGGTTAGCAAGAGAGCAGGTGAACGAGTCTCAATAGGGAGGCACTTCGTCGAATTTCGTGGAGCCACTGAAGAAAGAATGGGTGGAAGAAATCCTTGTGGAGATTTCGTGAAGTTCCGGGGGCCGTTGGATCCTACGGAGGTGCAAGAAGGTTACCGGTGAAAGCATGAGAAGGCTCGAAATTTAGAAGGGATAGGGTCGTCGATCTGGAGTCACAGGGACCGTCAGATCACATGTGACATCGCATATCGGCATATCGCGAGTTGGAGCACCAAGTTGTTGGAACGGGAGTGGCGATATCGCGAAGAGAGATACTGCGATAAGCTCTGAACCGTCGATTGTGTGAGACACGTGTCAGGAGATCCCAAGGAGTCGGGGATCAAAGAATCGGGGTTCTCGACAGCAGGGAACACTTGCAGGTTGGATTCGCGATCAACGATATCCCGATAGTGACGTGGTAGTGTGAGACCACGAGAACTAGTGGAGTACAGGTGGCATCATATCGGGGATCGGGGAAAGATAAATCTCGAGCCCATTGACATCAGGACTCGCGATCCCGAGAGTTCCGAAATCCTGATAGGCGGATAGAAGGTGGAGGAGTCAAGTCCACACGTGTATCGGAGAATCGGTACATCGGGATTCGGAGATTGGAGTTTCAATTTGTTGACATCACGAGTAGCGATTTCCCGATAAGGAGAATTCCGATCGCAGAGAAGAAGTCAACGGTGACTCGCATCGGATTTCGGGGAGTCGTGAAGTAAGGAACACGCGACCATAGGATTCGCGAAATTGTGAAGTCTGATTTCCCGATATAGAAGGGAGGTCACTTGAGAGTTGCTGTGGGTAAGGGACGTTCCCGACCGGGAATAAGAGGAACCTTTGAAGTTCTTCTTGCAAATTGGGAGGAGAAGATCCTGTGAGATCGATCATGCTCCGAGTTGTACGGTTGCGTCAGTCTCATACACCAACTTTGTCATTTGTGCCATAAATTTGTCTACTAGGCCTGTACTGTCAAACCTTGGTAGGTCTCACAAATATGATCTAATCTAATACATTGCTTTGGTGATTCATGCACATCTTCGGGTTGATATATCATATAGCTTATTCTACCATATTTCCATAACGTCCTCTGAATATGTGTCATAGGAAGAAAACTTGTCCAACTCAGTTCACCATCGGCTATTGGATTCACATCATGATCCTTACACCCTATAATGTTGTATATGTTTTCAAGATGGAACTTTGAACATCTTCATTCATAGGCTCATTATACCTATCACCCTCATTTGTATCGAGTGGCACAATAACGCGGAAGGTGTCTATCTCAAACGACATCTTCGACTGCTTCAAGTTTAGTACAACATTTTTATTGAATGCCCAGTCAATGCCAAGTATATTTGGATATGGGTCTGAGTCATCCATGATCTCAATCACCTCAAACTCTTATTTAGTCTTCACTCTATCAATACTTGCTTCCACTTGCTCTCTAGCTTGCCAATCAGATAAATTTTGTATTAGTTGGTAAGCCTGAGTTGAGTCAGGGACCACATCATGTTTGGTTTACCCATAAAATCCCATGATTTATTTAGCAACATGTTCACATTGGATCCTAGGTCTAGCATGACATTTTCCATCTCATAGGTTCTGATCTCAACTATCATCTTAAATTTTCTTCCTTTGCACTTCCTTCTACTTACATGGTGCACATATCATTTTGGTAGTGGGGGATAAATAAAAACATTTTTCTCTCCTTCTTCCATGCATCTTGTCAACATGTGGGTTAGTTTATTTGTAGCTACAGGGTCACCCAACATCTTAAGACAACAACACAAGTCACTTACCTAGTTTTCTGATTTAGTCTTAGTGAAAGTGTTGGATTGTGTTTTCTTTTTGTGTCATGTGTTGCAACTCTTCACGCACACATTCATCTTCTAATTACTTTTGTGTTGCATGTTTAACTTGTTCATGCATGCATGCCTCTTTTAGTGTGATGCATTGCAATTCTTCACATGTGTGGGATTCTCCCATCACCCTTTGTGTTGTGTGCTTCAATTCTTCACGTGTGATGTCCTCTTCTAGGGCTCTTTGTGTGGTCACACGAGAATTGATTTTCTTGCACGATGTCAAACTTAGGAGGTTCTTGTGCTACTTTTCTGATATTTCCTTCTACATTCTGACATGAAATTTATCCTCATTCCAAGTTGGCTCCCATACGAATGTCTCCTCGAGTTACCACTCATACAACTGCTTCTTCTTTCAGCTCCTGACCTCCACATGGCTCAACATTCACCATATTGCATTATCCCTTCTTCTCTTCCCACTTGGATAATAGCTCTAGGAAATCCTCTATGACATGGTCTATGTTGTGGAAATATCCATAGAGTGCATGAAACTTGGTACAAAATCATGACAAATGGCCTATTTCACCATAGTTAAAACATGTAGGTGTATTCCCTCACCACCATTTTATCCTCTTCCTATTCCTCTTCCATATCCTCCTTGTTGGCCTCCTTGGTAGCTTCCTTTATGAAATCCTCCTTGGTTGAAGCCTCCACGGTCCCCACCCTTCTATTCTTCTTGGACTTGGAAAGCATCTACAATGTTCTCTTGCATCAACTGCATCGACTAATAGTTGTTCACATAACGTCCCATGGATTTTCAAAACTCATAGAAGGGAGTGTGCATAGTCTTCTGATACTTATGTAGTGTTGGGAAACAAAGAGGTATATGATCCCATTGTCTGCAAATGTCACACCACTTGGTCTGTGGTCTAGTAAAAAATGGGTTTGATGTGCCCAAAATCGTACAACTTCCCAACATAGGACACCCATTCCTATGGTGACCTTCTATATGACATAGGGTACACTAGAAATTTCCGCACACCACCTTAGCCTTAGCCAGAGATTATAGTTTCATTGTGAGGTTTGTGAATTGAGATTAGACATGCACAAGACCTTTCGATGTCTTGCCACCTTTTGGCATAGACTCTAATCACATTGTAATTTCTACGACATCTTCATGGGTTGTCACTTTATGTTGGGTGAGCCACAATTGGATGTGGGGTAGGAGTCCTATAATAAACCATTCTCTATGCTAGATGTCTTGGATCTGAAATTTCATTCTTTCCAACAAATTCTTGAATCAATGGTCATAATGCCAAACAGTTTCTCCATCTTGTTGCTTGATCTCTTTGATCTCAATTATACATTGTGATTCCAACTTAAGCTTATAAAATTCCCTAAGTAGGTGTCTATTTATCTCCATCAAGGAAATTTCTTGTCCCACTAGCATGGTATCCTTGTAATTCATGTACCATTTCATAGCTCTGTCCCTGAATGTGATCTCTAGCTGTATAATCTTGGATGCCTTATCTGAGACTCTCTTCACAGACCATATATCTTCACATGTGAACCAATGTTGTTCCACATAATATCTTCCTGTCACGTGGAATGTGGGAAGCATGAAGGTTGAATCTTGGTTTGCCATACTTGATCTAGAACCACTACAAGGAGAACACCTCATAGCGAAGGTTTTTATAGAACCTCCCCCCAAAAATTATCCCTTCTCTATTTATAGTGGAGGTTTTTAGCGGAGCTAGGCGACCAAAGGTTTTTGTAGAGGTTTGTTTTTATCAATGTTCCTATAATGTCCATACTCCTTGGTGCGTACATAAAACTAATTCCCCAATGCGCACATAAAACTAACACCCCAATGAGCACATAAAACTAACTCCCTAGTGCAAAACTAATAAGGTGCATTGTTATCCATTATAAACAAAAAATACAAGAACCTAACAATGTGCCCTGGTGCACGTACACATGGTGACTTGGTGCATATCACCATCGTTTGGCACACCGAGGTAGGGTAAAAAAAATAAAAAAATACCAAATCAATTTTCATTATTACACCTCATTTTTTGCTTTCAAACTCTTAGACAAGCACCGATGCTCACTCTATTTACAAGGCCACGCCATTTGTAGTGCTCTACAATTGGTTCAATAGCTCCACTTGTAGATTCCACACATTTCCAAATTTTGGAAAATACCACGAATTTTCATTTATTCTCTATGGTGGAACCATGCCTCCTCAAGGCATAAGATCCTATCTAAATTGTTTATTACCTTCTTATTTGAATTTTTATTGGATTTTAAATTTGAAATTGGTTTGAAATTTGGATGTTTTATATTTCTTTTTAATTTTGTGTAGCGCGCTTGAATGGTTCAACTCACCCTAGAAGCTGGTGCATCCTATAAATTTATAGGTGGAACTGTTGACAATGCAGTTACTATTAAAAAATGAACCCTTGTCGTTTACATAACGACACCATGCCAAAATTTGAAAAATAAGCATTGTGGTGTGTCTTCCTAGGTGCCCCGCTATAATATTCCCCAGTAGTGCCCCAGTTATATTATGAATTGTAATCATGTTTATGAATTGTAATAATGTTTTGTAGGCTGGTGAGTCGAGTATTGATAATTTGGTGGGCCTATGTGTTTATTAGGCCAGAGAGCCTAAGTGTTAAAGGCCAGAAGCTTGTTTTTGTATATGTAATTATGCAGAATATTAATAAAGATTAAACATCGTTGGATGGAGACTGACCACGAAGAAAGAGTGATGGGGGACTAAGCTTCCACAAGGTGGGTAAGGGAAAGGGGGATGAAAGGTTGGAAAGAGGGGCTAAGATTAGGGGCTTAAGTCCTTGGGAATAATAATTTATTATTATTCCAAAAGTTGTGTGACAAACATGTTTTTATCCTAAGTCTTGGGGGAGGCAACGCATGTAGCTCCAACATGTGCAAAAGGAAACAGATACTTGATGGAGTGCATGCAACTTCATGGGCAACATGTGTCGGCCCAGGCACATGCAATTTAACCCAAGAATTGAGTTGTGATGGGGGTTCGTCCTCCATTCGAGCATCCGATATCTGAACTATGTTACCTCTGTGTTTGATCGCTGCATACCTCACGCAGCTCTGAAACCCGAAACAGTGAGTTCAATCTGTGATGTTTTTTTTCCTGAGAATTCGATGCATCCTCTGTCTGAACCACTAGAGTCTGTGTTCGACTTTTGCATTGATTCCTTGTCTTGCACCCTGAAATCCAGTGGAAAACCCATGGACTGAGCCATGTCTCCTATGTGTCCTATGAACCCATTTTATCCACATTGCAGAGCCGAGTCCATACTCGAACTGTTCTTGGGTTGCAACCTTCTATTGTCCTAAGTGGTGTTGACCAGTTACCGTTGCTGTCACCCATACCTTGCTGGAACTGAGTCAAAATTGGCTGAAGAACCGGGTTTTCAGGCTCGTGGTAGAAGAGGTAGGTTTTTAGGCCTGTGAGCATCTCTCTCCAGGTGAGAGAGTCTACTAGGAAGTGGTTTTCTCCCAGAGAGAGTCCAACACCAGCTACAATGCTCTGAGAATTCCTGATCTGGCCTATTGTCGAGACCCAAAGAGGGAGGTGAAGCATCGATGTACTGTTATTGTGAAGGTGTATACTCCCGGGTGGAATAGGCATGTGGGGAATGAGAGTCCATGAGTAGTGGGCGTAAGAAGTCTCCTAGAGAGAATCCTTCCAGTTGCTCTGTGCAGTTTTCCTGTAACTTCAGCCTAGTCTAGGATTCCCTTGCCATGGGTGGAATTTGGTCCTAGCTCGGGGGTGACCCATTGCTGAGTGTGATGAGTAGCATGGTCTAAGGATGGGAGGTTCGTGGAAGGTCTGCACATAGTTGGTGGAGTTACTACAATTTCAAAGATAAGTATCATTATGTCTTTAAAATTCATGTCTGTGATGCTTGTAATATTATCATGTATTCTGTTGCAATGATATTTATTTTTAATTTTGTTTAAGTTTGTATGATGGAAGTAACTCTATGTTAAATGAGTTAATTTGATTTAATATACATGTTATATATAAATTTATGAGAATGTTCCGTGTAGTAGCGTTGCCCGACAGTGGGGTTGATGGCCAAGGATGTTACACCCTCTATTGGTGCATTATAAAACACAATGCAGTGCTAAATAAAATGTTATTTCTCGAAGAAAATGGTAGCATCAATCCATTCAAATTAACCAATCAGACCGTCTAATTTCCAATGTAAAAAATTTAACCTCGTAGTGCACCAAAGTCCACCAAATGCACTAGTGTTTTTCACAACATGACACTGGGTCGAATATTCAACAATTTATCATAGTGGTGTGCCTTATGGGATGCCTTGTTACCAGTGTGTCATAAAAAGAAATGCACCTCTAAAAAAATGCCGGTGCTCCAAGAACAATGGGGCCCAAATGCTTTCCCTTTAAACAACCACACCACTCAACTTTCAACATAAAAATTAAACACAACAATGAGTCAGATTCCATGAAACACATCGGTGTTGTGCAATGCACGACACTGAGCCAAATATTTAACAATTTATCATAATGATGCATCTAATAGAACACCCCGTTACCGGTGCACCATAACAAAAATGCATTGCTAAATAAACATCGATTCTCCAAGGAACACAAAGCATCGATGTGTTCCATATAACCAACTACACTACCTAATTTCCCAATTAAAAAATTTAATAAAGTAGTGCGTCCCAATGTATTAAACACACGAGTTTCATGAACATCAGGACACCACACCAAGTATTTAATAATTATCATATTGGTGTGTCGTACATAATTCCCCATGACTAGTGCCATGCATATAACCATACTGCTAAATACATACTAGGGCTCCAAACATCATGGAGCACCAGTGCATTACATATAACCAACCGCACCACCTAGTATAAAAGATAGACAAAATGTCATTGTGGCGTGTTTTTCTAGATCTCGTGTTATGTACGAATGCGTTATAGAAAAAATGAACTTCTAAAATATGTGTTAGTGTTCCAATAACCAGGGAGCACGGGTGCGTTAGATCAACCACACTGCCTAGTGGTGCTTTGGTTTTGTTATAGTGAACCGGTAGTGGTGCGTAGTATCTATTATTGATGCACCAATTACTTTTACACATTTTTTTGCAAACATAAATTAATTTTATTTTTTTATAAATAAAAAATAGTTGTATATGTGTGTGTTTTATAATTTCATTTTTTTTTTATCTATATATGTGCATAAAAATATTTGTATGTGAATTAGAGATTATGACAGAGAGGAAGAGAAATAGAAACATAAGTGGGTTGACACATACAACTTTGTACATGAGTGGGAGGCCTGAGAGAGGGAGAGGGAGAGGATCCCTTTCCCTATTAAACCCCATGCACATTTCCTTTTGGGGAATATTTGCCTCCTCAAGTTTTATGAAGAGGCTACATCCCTTAGCGGGAACTCTCCATTTTTATAGTAGTTGATCTATCATTGGGATCATGATCGACAAGAATTTAGGGTCAGTCCCGATCTGTAGTATCAACCCACTGAGGAAAATATCTATTTTATCACTAGGTTGTCTAGGATTGACTCTAGTTCCTTGATCTACCGCCTAGCGTTGCAGGAGAGATCTAACTAGAATATGTGTAGAGATATGTCAGTTCGAACATTGTTTTCGCTTCGAGATTCTAGGTTGCTGGTGGCCAGCTATGGATAGATTCATTTGGTGAAGAGGAGGTTAATTTTATGTCTCTTATTCTCTCAACACTATCAGAATCTTCCTCTAATGGGAAACACATTAGTTACCCTTTAATGTATTATGTAGATATTTTAGTGCAGAGGCCCTGATTTATTAGGTGGTGAGAGATTTTTTTGATATTGTTTTTTGTTTTTTGTTGGATCATTATTGCACTATTTTTTTTTTATAGGAGTCTATTCTTATCATTTACGTCATATTTATTTACATTATTTTTTGAGAGGTTTCGTACCATTTGACCGGAAGTACCCCGCTTTCCTCCTAGGCCTATGATTGATGTGTGTATGTATATGTGGGGGTAATTGTTTTTGAACAGGGGCCAATTAGAGTGGCGATGTACTCCAATCAGTAGGGAGATATGTGAGTTTTTGGCTGGAGAGGACAATCTTATCCTTCATCTTGTACCGTACCCATATGCATGGATGGATTGAAGAGGATTTCCAAACATCCTATTTACTGCAACCGAGCTAATAGATGAGAGAGGTAATATTATCATTGTGTTTTGATAAATCTAGATGCATATTTTTATGTCCTATTTAATGCACATGTAATTTATTGTAACATTTTGTTTCAATTATCTTATTATTATTATCTATTATTTTGTATATATTGGCACATATGTTGGAGATGAGCCTCCCTAATAGGGTGAGGAGATGGAGGAAGCAACGGAGCAACCTCCAGTAGATAAACCCATATTTCCACACAAGTTGGATCAAAGAGTCCAAACATAGGTGGAAAAACACCTATGTGGTATAATGGTTAGGTGTGGAGTGGTACATGTATTAGTTCGAGAGATATTACAAATACCAAAGTTGTCTACAATATGGAAAATCCTGTCTCGTGATGTGACATCACTGATGTGTTATATTGTCAGTTCCCTTGACCTCATCGAGACATTGAAAAATGCTATTCACGATCCTCCTCCTCCTACTTCTCCTCCACATGTGTTACCACCCACCGATCCTTCTCCTTCTCCTCCATATGTGTCATCATCCATCGATCCTCCTCCTCCACTTGTTTCACTATCCATTGATTCTCGTCCTTCTCCTCCACATGTGTCACCATCCATCGATTCTCTTACTTCTCCTCCAAATGTATCACTATCCACCGATCCTCCTCCTCCTCCTCCACTTGTGTCACCATCCACCAATACTTGTCCTTATCCTCCACATGTGTCACCATCTACCAATCCTCTTCCTCCACACATGTCACAAGTTATTGATGTTGTGGACACATTGTTCACATTTGGGGTTCTTCGCAGCTTGATCCTGGTGGAGAGATATATGAGAGTATATTTTTTTCATTGATTTTTGACATAGATATTGATAGACCTTTTACCTCTGATAGCAGAGGCACTGCTGCATCTAACTCTGGTGGTGGACCTAGCTAGCAGTGGCACTGTTTGACATGTATATTGATTGTTTTATATTTGACTTGAGATGTATATATGACATGTTTATTGATTTTGATGAGATGTATATTTGGCATGTATATTGATATGTATATTGCTTATGTATATTATGTTTTTCATATCATGTTGATGTTGTTGTTGTTTGAGTCATAAATTGTATTATGAGTATGGTAATGATTAACATTATTAATGATTTCTTTGTTTTTAAATTAAATGAAATCATTTAATTTGGATTATGATTGAAAAACTTACAACCATTAATGTCATATAATGTTTAACTCATCTTTAAGGTGAATTGTTTGTTGTGTAACAAGATACAATATGTTGATTAATCATGTTTAACAACAAAAATACATAAATATGATTAGGGAAATGATTTTGATTTGAATAATTATGTATTTTTCATATATTGTAATAATAAAACTATGATATAATTCTTCACTAATAATAATAATAATAATAATAATAATAATAATAATAATAATAATAATGATGGTGCAATAATAATGTTATTTTTTAATTTTTATTATTCAAAGATTACAAGACAATGTTATAATATAATTGTTTACTAAAATTACAATTATTATATTTTATTATTTTTCCAAATTTTTTATTAATTTATATTATTGAACTATTATAATACATTAAATTTATTTAATTAGATTTAAAATATTGAATATAAAGATTAATAATAAATTTTGTTCCATAAACTTTCCATTAAATGATTTCACAATGTTTTACTCTATTTCTAACTTAATGATTCATTTATAAAAAAAAAAAATATGTAAAATTATGTATTAGTTGAATCTTTTATTAAAACAATATGCTAAGTATTGAATTTCGTTTATTTTGTATGCAAATATTGGATTTGATTAATGAATGAAAAAATTGATTTGAATAATGATAAAGTTATAATAAAGTTATTTTTTCATTTATTTTAATGATAAAGCTATAATAATTATTCATTAAAATTATAATACTTATATTTAATAATTTTTATTATATAAAAATTATAATTAATCAAATTTATTTAATTAAATTTAGATTATTAAATATGAAAATGAAATCATTAATAATAATGAATTTCAATCTTTGTATTCAAACTTTTCCTTCCATGGTAACAATTTATATCCAAGATTTCTAGAGTTGGATTATGGGGAAAACTTTAGAGGCTAAACTTCATGATTTGTCTTGTTTTCTTCTAAAAATAATTTGTTAAATTTTTTCTTCTTATTATTCACCCAAATTCTATTGGATAAAATCATTTTACTCTAAAATTTGTCAATGTTTTCTAAAAAATATACAAAGACTTAGAAATTGGAATAGTTTTAATAGAATATCACCAAATGTTTTATAATTAGTCATTCAAGAATTAGTAAAACTTGCAAAGGTTTCTATACTTTAAGATAAGTATGGATCCTTAAAATTTTCCTTAATCAAGAGTAGGCTCTATAAAAACACTCTTTTAGAATTTCCATTTCCTTCATGTATTGACAATTATTTCAAGGAAAATGAAAAAATAATCATTAATATAAGTTTATATGTTTAGAAAACTAAAGGATGGAGTTGAATACGTGAAGGCCATGATAGTTGCACTAGTTAAGGTTGGGAATGTCATCGAAGATGGTAATTCCAACACCAAAAGTGTGATTCCACAACTCATAGATGTTGCAAGAAGTTATTTTGTTGGAATTGTCCTTAGAAGTTCCATCAAAGTAAGTATATATTTATTTTAATTTCAAAATTTTCAAACAATAAAAAATCTGAGGTTTGATTTTTTAATATCATCATTTTTTAAAATAAAATATACTTTAAAATAAATCTTTACTACTGTATTATATGAATATGTCATTATCTTTATGATATCTCAATTAATGTTTAGTAATTCAAAGATTAACATAAATATATGTTAATATAATACAACATAAATTTGTTATAATTAACAATAAATATGGCAATAAAAATATATCAAAACCACATTTTATGCTTGTACTGTTTGATGTATTTTCAATATGGTGGTTGTAAATGGTTGTTAACTTTTCATATCCAACATTATAAAATGAAGAAAAAAAAAACATAATTGGCTAATTATAGATACCCATAATAAAATGACACATCCACAATATAAATGTCAAAACAAAACATTTACATATCACTCTTCGTTGCCATCACACTGGTTATCTTCCTTTCTTGGAAACATAACATTATTGTTCTCAAAAATATGTTTCGATCTCAGATCATGTCTCATTACGAACCACCAATCCCCATCCAACACATCTAGGTAAAAAAACACTTGGTTGTAGTGTTTTGGGAAAACATAACGCTTTTTAGTTTCAACCCACATTTTTTTAGAGCTTATACATGTTATTCCACTATCAAGATCTTCCTTTACATTTATCCAGTCGAAGGTATCCCACTACTTGCAACTAAAAATAACACATTCAAAATATGAGAAGTCCACTTGCATGATCTCTTGTATCTTTCCAATGTAACTTAATTTCCCCTCTATTAGGTTTCGATCATGGTGGCTAGCATGACTAGATTGGTTGAACTCAACCTCTACTCCACAATATTGTGTGATGTATCCACCATCAACATTCTCAGTGATAAAATGATGTCCATATGCCCACATAGATGTGAACAAATGCACCTATAAAAATGTGAACAAAGGATTGTGTCATATGTCTAATAACCTCAACATTACTAAAAACATAATAGATATTACAACTCAAATATGCAATATTATAAATTGAACGTGGTACAAAAATGGGTTATGACATTTAGGTCTTCTCCATGTGGGCTATGACCAAACATGGCATATTTCTATGTAATCTGGTCAACCACCCAACTGTTGGGAAATATTTTTTTGCATATTTTGTTTTAAATGATCAGGATAAGGCATGCTTCTACCATTAAACCATATAAATTATTTCTTATCACTGCCCCATTGAATCCTTATTTTATGTTCATACAATGCAACCCATGGTCGCATTATCTCCATGTTGTAAAGAATGAATTTATTGATGGCATCGATTTTTAAATTCGTTGATGTATACAAGAATTCAAAATGAATAGTATGAGATCAAATATATATTATCGACTTCACCATAAACATTTTCTCCATACAATTTTGACAAAATATACCTGACTTACTCTTTATCATGCACGTTTTTCTGTTCATTTGGAGTATCTCCCCTTCCCTCTTGTCCTCATCCTATTGTTTGTCCCAAACCAATTCCCCTAGTGTGTTGTCAATTCTCTTGATGTACTCACTGGCATAATAGAATGAATCATATACTATATACCCGTCTTCCATAGATCCCTCTAGTTTTTCCCTTTTTCGAAAAACCCCTCCAATTTTTTCATGTACCTCTTTAAGAAGAACATCCAATGACATGAGATCACCCCATATAATTCAACCTCATTGGGTAGGTGAATTAGAAGATGTACTTTCAATTCCATAAAACTCGTGGGTAGTCCCTTCTCAAACATACAAACAATCTCAATTATCTTTCGATTCCACTACAGAATGCTAGCCATATGAATATCCTTAGAAGGTTCAGATGATTACAAGGTCATGTGATTTCAACCTCGACAAATTCCATTCTATAGTGAATCAATTTCTTAGAGTCGACCCATATAAATAAGGTGCCTTTACACCTAATATAACATCCTTCTCCATAGAAAGATAATCTTTCTTCAAAATCCATGAGACATCACCTTTTTTTTAATACCAAGAGGGACCAACCTCTCCCCTACTTTATTTTCTTGGCAAATGTCTCTTTTAACTATTCAAAGCAATAATATATCTCCTAACAACCAATGTATCACTTTTATTCGATTATATGTGCCTCCGTAAAGAAGATGAAACATTTTTAAATATATACATGGGATCTAGTAAGTGGCCAATATTAATATGCTCCCAATATGGAATCTCATAAAATACATATTTTCTTTTCATCCCAATGGGAATTTTCTCAACATAGGTGTCAAAAAATTCACGATCATCGAACATAGGTTCCCCATTTGAATCAAATAATTAT
>SNQJ01S0045281.1:21199-39183 GCA_010110895.2 Picea sitchensis | reverse complement strand
TCAAACTGTATTGCCAGAACTTGACGAGGAAGGAAAAATCATATTGGAGCCTGAAGCCATCATTGACACAAGAATTCACTAGCTGAGGAATAGATCCATTTCAGAGTATCTCATTAAATGGAGGAAACTACCGGCTAAAGATTCCACTTGGGAAGATGAGTCTTTTATACAAAATGATGCAGGAGCATCACCAACTCATCAAGGAGCATTTCCAAGACAAGCAAGCCAGCATGAAAAGAAATGAACAGCTGGACAAGCTAGCAGAAAGTTTTGAATTTTCATCCAAGAGGATGAACCAATGTATAGATGATGCATTTATGAAAGCACCTTTTCTGTGTTGTATCAGACCTCGAGCCTTACGCTCTTGTCTGAAATAGATAGGAAGGCATTTAATAGAGTTAATGCAGGTAGATAGATGTTTATTTCCAGATTAGACAGTTTAGAGTTCGAAGAGGGAAAACGGATATAGACACCCTCCTTTGTACATTGTAAGATGATTCAGAAATTATCAAGCAGCATTCAGAGAGAGAGAAGAGTAAGAAGAGAACCTTGTGAAGAACACCCATGTACAGATTTGAGTTAATAGAAGAGAGTCTTTGATTCAAATTCATGTCTGGTGTTGTTTCTCTATGTGTATTGTGTCTGTGCTCTTGAATGTGTGTTGTCTGGTTATGCATGTGCTTTGTATATGATGTGCATTAGATTTCAGGTTCGAAACTGAAGTTTGAGAAGGAAGAGAATGAGTTTCAATTGTTTCTCTATCTGAGTTAGGAGATTCCTGCATAGAGTGCAGTCAAATTCATCCGCAAGGAGTGCGTTGATGAAGGCTCAGTGGTTTAACTGTCGTTCTCATTTGCCCAGAGGTTGATTTGGGTTGTTAAGGCCGTGCAAGGGAGGCACAGGCTGAAGAAGAAGATTCAGTTGTGTATCTAAGCAAAAGAAGATAAACGATTGCTGTTGCAAGAAGTGCACAGAGTCCGAAAGACTTAGCACTTGAGAAGTTGTTGAGCGCTGAGCGCAAGGAGGGCGCATAAATTCCTCTAAAGAAGTTAGAGTGAATAAGCTCAAGAGGGATAGTTCCTTCATGGTATTGTTGAAAGAGAGCCCAAGGGGTGGGGTTAAATAAGGTTCGTGTCGAGGAAGGTTTCGAGCAGGAGCTGCAAGCGCAGGCTTGGAGAACAAGTCTCGGCGGAAGCACTTAGTCATTTTCAAGAAATCCCCAAGGAGGAGGAGTCGACGGTCAGGATTCGTAGGGGAAATTTGCGAAGTCCCAATAGTCGTCGGATCTGGGGAAGTTGTGCGAGGTTTAAGCGTTGGCGTGCAGGGAAGGAGTCAGAGCTCATCGGGGCTTGACTCATTGGAGAATCGGAGTCTCCAGAGTCATAGAATTCTCATAGGAAGAAATCGCGATCCGCGATTCTCCGAAAGGAGTATAGCCGTAGATCCCGGACTGGACATGTGTCGGACATCTGGAGAGTCGGGGTTTCGACATTCGGAATTTTCCAATGTAAGGGAATCGCTACATTTGAAACTACGATCCCGCGATACCCGATAGCACGACAAGGAGGGGTGACGTGGAGGAGAGTGCTGCACGTGCATCGGGGTTCGGTGTTTCTTAGTTCTCGGTGACGAGAGACTCACAACCATGGGAATCGCGATATCTTGATACGCAATTTCCCGAAGGAGGTAAGAGCGAGTTCGAGGACAAGTATCAGTAGGTAAACTCTCGCAGGGAGAAAATGCCAAGTGGCATCGGCATATCGTGAACTCGGGGGTTCGCGAGTTGGAGCCGCCAAAATCTACGTCAAGATTTACAAGGTCGCGAGAGGCGATATTGTGGCAGCCATCGATTTGAGAGCGGGCCTGAGAACACAGTAAAGGGGAAGACAAGTGTCATCGCATATCGGGGATCGGGGAACTGTGAGGCGAGTGGCTCGTTACCTCACAAGTACCGATTTTTCGATGGGAGGATTCCCGATGAAAATGTAGAAAAGTGTGGAGAGTATATTGCGTCGGGGTTCAGGGATTGTGTGACTCAAGTGCAGGGCTCACAACTACGCGAGTTCCGATTTCCCGATAAGGTGAAGGGAGATCACCGAAGAATCATCTTGTGGGTGCAAAAAGATCTCGATAAGGGATTTGAGGGGCATTTTTGCTCTTTGGGCCTGGGAAAAAGAAGGTCCCGGTGAAAGAGGACACGTGACGGGAGGCGTGCTGCATCAGTGTGGTATCAGAGCAGGAACTCTTTGTTTTCTGTGACAGAGAGAAAAGAAGGAATTTCACCATGCCGCCCAGAAGAGAAAGGCAATCACCTGATCCTGAGGATAGGGATGTGCGAAGAAGAGGTAGGCCGACAGGAAATCCAGAAATGGAGAGGCAGATACGCGATCTCAGAGTGAGATTGGAAGATATGGAAGCAACGCAGAGACGCACAAGCAATACTGGAGATCTAAGCGACTCTGAAGGCGAAGCTGGAGTTGAACAGCAAGGAGAAGTTGCAGCTAAAGATGCAGCCAATGAGCGGTTAATCAACGCTATCTCTCGGATGAGTTCAAAGACAAAAATGGACATTCCAACTTATGAAGGAAGCTTGGATGTAGAAGAGTTGTTGGATTGGATTAGAGCTCTTGATACCTACTTCGATTATGAGGACATCGAAGAGGATAAAAAGGTAAGGCATGCTATCACAAAATTGAAAGGACATGCAGCATTATGGTGGGACGAAATTCAAGCAGATAGACGTTCCAAAGGCAAACAAAAGATCAAAAGCTGGGATCGAATGATTGCAAAGATGAAGGCAAAAGTCATCCCAAGGGATTATCATATCACACTGTTCAGGAGGATGCAGAACCTGAGACAGAAGTTGATGACGATGAAAGAGTATACCGAAGAATTGTACAAGCTCAATATCAAAGCAGGTCATTGGGAGAGCGATGATGAAAAAGTCGCTAGGTGCATGAATGGCTTCAGATATGATATCCAAGACGAGATGAGTATGACAACCGTCAGAACGGTTGAGGATGCGTATCAGATGGCATTGAAGGCAGAAGAAAAGTTAAGCCGAAAGCCAACACAGTGAGGCCGAGGTAAGAGCCAGCTAAGGGGGAAGTCAATTTCCCAGGATAGATACCAGAAACCCAAGGAGGAGTGGAAGAAACCTCAGGGTAAAATTGAAAGAGGTGGGACCTCACAGCGAGGGCCACATGCTGAACAGAGAAGGAAGCAACACGATCAGGGAGGAGATTATGCTGATGCAAACACTTTTCCTCTTACTAGAGGGTGAGGTAGAGGAAGAGGTGGAGTCATCACATGTTATACATGTGGGAAGAATGGGCGTAAGGCAGTTGATTGTCCAGATAGAAAGAAAGATGGAGAAGAAGCTCACATCGCCGAGGCACAAAGGCGAGCTGCTGAAGCAGAAGATGGAAGGTCATTAATGATGCGTAAAGTTCTCGTAACACCTGAAAAGGAGGTTGAGGACACAGCTCAGAGAAGCATATTGTTTAGAACCGCATGCAAGACCAAAGACAGGAAATGCAAGTTCATTGTTGACAGCAGGAGCACCGACAATCTCGTTTCAACCGAGATGGTGGAGAAACTAGAGATGGAAATGATTGATCACCCGAGTCCATACAAAGTTTCATGGCTACAGAAGGGACATCAGGTGAGTGTCACTAAACAATGCTTAGTTGACATTAAAATAGGAGGATATAATGACACAATTTTATGTGATGTCATTCCTATGGATGTTTTCCATTTACTGCTAGGAAGACCATGGCAGTATGACAGAAGCGTAATTCATGATGGGAAAATGAATATGTATACCCTAGAGAAAAATGGGAGAACACATATGCTACTTCCAATAAAAGATAAGGAAGTAAAACTGGAGGTGAACAACAGGATACTTCTCATGAGTGGGAAGGAACTTCTGGCAGAGGTAAAGAAGAAGGAAGATCCATAATTCTTTGTGGTCAGAAAACCTAAGATCATTTTGACCAACACAAGAGTGGACGATTTGCCGGAATAAATTCAGGAGCTACTTGAAGAGTTCGTTGATATAGTGGTAGACGAATTACCTCATTCATTGCCACCAATGAGGAGCATAAGCCATCACATAGACCTTGTACCGGGAGCTAGTTTTCCAAACAAGGCTGCATACAGGTTGACGCCTCAGGAGAACGAGGAGGTTAAGAAGCAGGTCCAGGAGTTATTGGACAAAGGACTGGTCAGGGAAAGTTTAAGTCTGTGTGTCGTTCCAACGGTACTCAGCCCAAAGAAAGATGGAGGTTGGAGAATGTGTACAGACTCCAAATCCATTAACAAGATCACCATTAGGTACAGGTTTCCACTGCTGAGAATGGACGATCTGATGGATTGCCTGAGCGGGGAAAATTATTTTTCAAAGGTTGATTTGAAAAGCGGATACCATCAAATTCGCATGAGGGAAGGCGATGAATGGAAGACAACCTTCAAGACTAACGAAGGGTTGTACGAATGGCTAGTCATACTATTTGGCTTGACGAATGCGCCAAGTACATTCATGAGGCTAATGAACGAAGTGCTGAGAGAATTCATTGGTAAGTTTGTCATCGTTTACTTAGATGACATATTTATTTTCAGCAAGTTAAGAGAGGAACATCTGAAGCATTTAGCTGCAGTAATGAGGAGCTACAACAAGAGAATTTGTTAATCAATATGAGAAAGTCTTCATTCATGAAGAAAGAACTCATTTACTTGGGGTTTGTCATATCGGCAAATGAATTGAAGATGGATCCAAGTAAAGTGGAGGTAATTAAAAATTGGCCATCACCAAGAAATGTTTTTGAGGTGAGAATTTTTCATGGACTGGCGAGTTTCTACAGGAAATTCATTCAAAATTTTAGCGTAATTAGCGCAGCAATGATGGACACAGTCAAGAAGAGACATAAGTCTTTTCATTGTACTGAAGAGGCAGAAACGAGCTTCAATCTGTTGAAGCGAAAGATCACCGAGCAGCCAGTGTTAGTGTTGCCAGATTTCGTGAAGACATTTCAAGTGAAATGTGATGCAAGTGGATTTGCCATAGGAGCGGTCTTGAGCCAGGAGGACATACCAATTGCATATTTCAGTGAGAAGCTGGATGAGGCAAAGGTGAAGTACTCAACGTATGATAAAGAATTTTATGCCATCATACAAGCGTTGAAGAAGTGGAGGCATTACTTGATGCCAAAAGAATTTGTATTGTATAGTGATAATCATGCATTACAGTTTGTCACTCAATAGGAGAAGTTGAACCAAAAACATGCAAAATGGGTAGATTATATGCAAAATTTTACGTTTGTAATTAAACACATTTGAGGGACTGCTAACAAAGTGGCTGATGCTTTGAGCAGGAAGTGTTTGTTGCTACAGGAATTCCGAGTCAAGACATTGGGCTTTGAAAACCTTGAAGACATGTATGCAGGTGATGTAGATTTTGCAGAGGCATACGAGGCAGCTGAGAATCCAGTTCTCAGAGACAGAAGCCCATGGATGGATTACATGATTCAGAATGGACTGTTGTTCAGAGGAACCCAGTTATGCATTCTGAATTGCTCCATGAGGGAGAACCTGCTAAAGGAGAAGCACAGTGGCGGGTTTGCAGGGCATTTTGGCCACG
Source organism: Picea sitchensis (assembly GCA_010110895.2). Taxonomy (NCBI): domain Eukaryota; kingdom Viridiplantae; phylum Streptophyta; class Pinopsida; order Pinales; family Pinaceae; genus Picea; species Picea sitchensis. The sequence continues at coordinate 33,545 of SNQJ01S0045281.1, read as the reverse complement.
ACAAGACATTCGCAAAGCTGAGTGAAGAATACTTATGGCCTAAGATGCGAACATATGTCAATAATTTTGTTGACAGGTGTAGAATTTGTCAGCATTCCAAGGGCCGAAAGCAGAATGCGGGATTCTATCAACCATTACCTGTACGTGACAGGTAATGGGATGAAATCAACATGGATTTCGTGTTGGGGTTACCGAGGACACAAAGAGCACATGATTCAATCTTTGTGGTAGTTGACAGGTTCTCAAAGATGGCACATTTCATACCGTGTCAGAAGACCAGCGATGTGACTCACATCGCAAATTTATTTTTCAAGGAAATTGTTAGACTTCATGGTTTACCCAGAAGCATTGTATCAGACAGGGATACAAAGTTCATTGGACATTTCTGGAGGACACTCTGGAAGAAGATGGGAACTAACTTGATGTTTAGTTCATCCTATCATCTGCAGATAGATGGGCAGACATAAGTGGTCAAGAGAAGTCTAGGAGACTTGCTGAGGAGCTTGGTGCCAGAACACCACAATAGCTGGGAAAATGTGTTACCACAGGCAGAATTCGCTTACAACGATTCGGTGAATCGAAGCACAGGTAAAATTCCATTTGAGATTGTATATGGCAGACAGCTAAGAGGAGTATATGAGCTGAGGGATTCAAAACAAATCATGACTCAGAGCGCGAGCGCTGAAGAACTCGCAGAGGCAATGAAGGAACTTCACAGCAAGGTGAAACAACGACTGATTGATTCAAATCAAGAGTATAAGCACAGAGTAGATCAACATCGGAGACAACTTCAATTTGAGGTTGGTGATCTAGTTCTGGCACATCTGAGGAAGGAAAGGTTCCCAAGGGGAACATACAACATGCTAAAAATGAATAAAATTGGGCCATGCAGAGTCCTGAAGAAATTTGCAGAGAATGCTTATGAGATTGAGTTGTCGGATGGCATCGGGATATCTTTGATATTTAATGTTTCAGATTTATACCTATACAGGGCTGGAGAAGAAGAAACTAGAACTGAGAAACCAGTGGTTGAGTGGACAAAGAAATTACCAGTTGCAGAGAAGCCGCAAATGGAGTGCATACTAGACAAGCGAGCGGGTAAGAAAACCAGACGAAAGCAGTACCTCGAATATCTGGTGAAGTGGAAGAATCATCCAGTGGAAGATTCCAGCTGGGAGACAGAAGCAGTTATCCAAAAGCATGGACAGACCGTGCAGGAGCTCATGGACAGGAGCCCATGAAAGTTTTCAAGCCGAGGAGTATGATGCAGGAGCATCGCCAACTCATCAAGGAGCATTGCCAAGACAAGCGAGCCAGCATGAAAAGAAATGAATAGCTGGACAAGCCAGCAGAAAGTTTTGAATTTTCATCCAAGAGGATGCGCCAATGTATAGATGATGCATTTATGAAAGCACCTTTTGTGTGTTGTATCAGACCTTGAGCCTTACGCTCTTGTCTGAAATAGATAGGAAGGCATTTAATAGAGTTAATGCAGGTAGATAGATGTTTATTTCTAGATTAGACAGTTTAGAGTTCGAAGAGGGAAAACGGATATAGACACCCTCCTTTGTACATTGTAAGATGATTCAGAAATTATCAAGCAACATTCAGAGAGAGAGAAGAGTAAGCATAGAACCTTGCGAAGAACACCCATGTACAGATTTGAGTTAATAGAAGAGAGTCCTTGATTCAAATTCATGTCTGGTGTTGTTTCTCTGTGTGTATTGTGTTTGCGCTCTTGAATGTGTGTTTTCTGGTTATGCATGTGCTTTGTATATGCTGTGTATTAGATTTCAGGTTCGAAACTGAAGTTTGAGAAGGAAGAGAATGAGTTTCAATTGTTTCTCTATTTGAGTTAGGAGATTCCTACATAGAGTGCAGTCGAATTCATCCACAAGGAGTGCGTTGATGAAGGCTCAGTGGTTTAACTATCGTTCTCATTCGCCCAGAGGTTGATTTGGGTTGTTAAGGCCATGCAAGGGAGGTGCAGGCTAAAGAAGAAGATTCATTTGTGTATCTGAGAAAAATGAGATAAACGACTGCTGCTGCTGGAAGTGCGCAGAGTCCGAAAGACTTAACACTTGAGAAGTTGTTGAGCGCTGAGCGCAAGGAGGGCGCATAAATTCCTCTGAAGAAGTCAGAGTGAATAAGCTCAAGAGGGACAGTTCCTTCGTGATACTATTGAAAGAGAGCCCAAGGGGTGGGGTCGAAGAAGGTTCGTGCCGAGGAAGGTTTCGAGCAGGAGCTGCAAGCGCAGGCTTGGAGAACAAGTCTCGGCGGAAGCACTTAGTCATTTTCAAGAAATCCCCAAGGAGGAGGAGTCGACGGTCAGGATTCGCAGGGGAAATTTGTGAAGTCCCGACAGCCGTCGGATCTGGGGAAGTTGTGCAAGGTTTAAGCGTTGGCATGCAGGGAAGGAGTCATATCTCATCGGGGCTTGACTCATTGGAGAATCGGAGTCTCCAGAGTCATAGAATTCTCATAGGAAGAAATCACGATCCGCGATTCTCCGAAAGGAGTATAGCCGTAGATCCCGGACTGGACACGTGTCGGACATCCGGAGAGTCGAGGTTTCGGCATTCAAGATTTTCCAATGCAAGGGAATCGCTACATTTGAAACTGCGATCCCGCGATACCCGATAGCACGACAAGGAGGGGTGACGTGGAGGAGAGCGCCACACGTGCATTGGGGTTCGGTGTTTCAGAGTTCTCGGTGACGAGAGACTCACAACCACGGGAATCGCGATATCCCAATACGCGACTTCCCGAAGGAGGTAAGAGCGAGGTGGAGGACAAGTATCAATAGGTAAACTCTCGCAGGGAGCAAATGCCAAGTGGCATCGGCATATCGTGAACTCGGGGGTTCGCGAGTTGGAGCCGCCAAAATCTACGTCAAGATTTACGAGGTCGCGAGAGGCGATATTGTGGCAGCCATCGATTTGAGGGCGGGCCCTAGAACTCAGTAAAGGGGAAGACAAGTGTCATCGCGGATCGGGGATCGGGGAACTGTGAGGCGAGTGGCTCGTTACCTCACGAGTACCGATTTTCCGACGGGAGGATTCCCGATGAAAACGTAGAAAAGTGTGGAGAGGATATTGCGTCGGGGTTCGGGGATTGTGTGACTCGAGTGCAGGGCTCACAACTACGTGAGTTCCAATTTCTCGATAAGGTGAAGGGAGATCGCCGAAGAAGCATCCTGTGGGTGCAAAAAGATCCCGATAAGGGATTTGAGGGGCATTTTTGCTCTTCGGGCCTGGGAAAAAGAAGGTCCTGGTGAAAGTGGACGCGTGACGGGAGGCGTGCTGCATCACAGAAGCATCCAGAGTTACTCAAGCGTTGCGGACAACACTTGTCTCAAGGGGAGGGGCATGTTAATCCCTAAATTGTGGCTCATTACCCCTTACTTAGGGCATATTGTATTAGTAATGTTATTTTATTTATGTTGGATTTAGTCCATTTGTTGTAATTATACCTCCTAGTCTACTATATATACCAAGGAGACATTTTAATTTTGAATCATCTTGAAATTGTACATTTATGTGGGAATAAGGAGGTTTCCCCCTCAAAAAGGTTTATTATCTGAATTTCTCTCTTTTTCAAGGCGTTGAGTACTTATTCTGAGGTTTTTCTATGCTATATTGATATTTTTTCTTAACATATTCCTTCACACCTTGCACAAAACATACAATCTCTATGATTCGCATGGCATCTAAGGCGATACCTTCTTTGTTATTGAATATTGAATATCAAGGCACCTATGGGGTACTTGTTGGTCCATCTTATCGAACCCTGGTTCTGAACCTAGAAGCAAGACAACAATTGGTTCTATTGTCGGGACCTAAAGGTTTTGTATTACATGTTGAAGGAATTAAATGATGTGGAAACCTTCCAAATAGGAGATACAAGACTAGCTCTCTAAGGAGGATGAGTTCATGCAACAAGAGACCAAGAACCTACAAATAAACCTTGAATGATAGAAACAAAGGTACATCTATACACATTTACATGAAATTTTCTTTGATAAGTTTCCTTGTTTATTGCATTAATGGATAACGAGACAGATAAAGATTAACTCTGTATGGGGAGCCCAAGATCATTGCTTTGAGACCAAGATGTAGTCAATAGGATGAGATCTATAGATAGTAAGTGGTCTAGATCTACCAATTTTTGTTTTAAGGGTGTGAAAGAAAATTATGCAGTTGAGTTTACTATTGAGTGCAGTGAATCCTTCAGCAGTGCTAAGAGAAAATTTGTAGCCATCCCTACAAGGAGATTATTGGAAGAAATACCTCTGTGGATAAATATTTTGGTCATGGAAAAGGGGCTGATGCACATGGATCCTAATAGGATGGCTGAGTAAACGCACCCCCTCCCCCCACATGGAGGGGGGGATGGAAAGAAGGGAGAAGAAAAAAAGATGAATGAAAAAGTGGATCCACTAGAAAGGATCCAGAAGAAGATGAGATGAGGTGAGAAGATAATTAATTTGGAAGAAGATCAGATGAGGTAAGAAGAGAGTGGATCTGGAAGAGATGAGAGATATGCAAGAAGAGTTCAGCTATGGAGTTGAGTCGAGCATAGAAGTAAATAAAAAAACCCAAGGGGTGACAAACGAGTGGTAAGATCCAAGATCAAAATGAGATGCCAATTCCATTTTTTATTACTAAGAACTAGTTCATATATTATATTTAAAGAACTGGTTTGTATATTATATTTAAAGCACCAGTTTGTGTATTATATTTAGAACACCGATGCGTATTATAAACATGCGCACCGTAAAATTTTGAAACGATACATATAATCAATTGTATGTTATGTCATTTAAGGAATGTTATTTTTTCACAATATTTGGCACCGGTGCTTCAATAAATTAATAAGCACCAATGCATATAAGTCATAAAAATGCATCACTTTCTATATTATGGCACACACCATTTAGTGTTTTCATAAGAATACAGTGCATCGATATGTATATGTTTTAATTCATAGTTTTGTTACAAATTTTCAATTAATCATCTCAAAATCATATATTTTTTATAATAATAATGTTTTTTATAATTTTTTTTATTTCATTTTGATATAATGATTGCATTAATGTGTTATCCAAAAGATTACACCTCTATTATTTGTAACAATGTAAATCATACACATATTAATTAATCATAACGCAACATTTTACAACATTCAACAATGCAATAAAATAAGAAACCCATTTTGTTATATATGAATAAGAGACTCGTTGTCATACAAAATGGGACAACATAAAGGTCCACAATAATCAAAATGCAACCAATATTTATTTGTTAAACTTATCAGTACCATGTTCTCATGCAATTGACATTATATTGAGTACACTAAACAAAACCCTTGATTTTCACAAACAAATATTCCAAAACATACAACTTATAGTAATATTCAATTATATTGATTATCATTCATCACTTGAATTGTTGTCATCGCTCGATTTGTGTGCATTCCTCATTTCTTCATCATTTGTAGATGATATTGTACTTTGGTTATTTAACCTAATGTTTTCTTGATTGACTTGTTTTTTATGTTCTGCCTCTTCATCTTCCATCTACAAACATATAAATAAAGTGTAATAAGTATATCTACATTTATAAGTGTAATATATATATAAAGCGTAATAAGTATATCTACATTTATAAGTGTAATATATATATATATATATATATATATATATATATATATATATATATAATAGCATATACATGATTGCATAAATAAAAAAACATACCATAGCAGTGAGTCTTTCATAAAAAAATGCACATTCTTTCAGAGCCATGTTTCATTCCTTCTCTCAAAATATCTTATGTTGGTTGCACTCCATACTTTGTTTCCTACATGTTTAATATGCCATGACAAAGCATAGTCAATATAATTAATATAAAGGTTTCTTGGTGTTCCATTAATGATAAAATAAGGGAAGTTAAACAACATAGCTACTTACAAATTGTTCAATCAAACCTTGATACTTCAACATATACTCACAACCCATACTTAACCCAATGTCTATCAATTCATCGATTGGCTCCTCTTTCTATGTTAGCACCTATTAGAAGTCATCCACAAACAGGTGTAAATTAATTATTTAAATATAAAGACCACAACAAACACAAAATCTTAAGTCAGGCCAAAAGTGTAAGTAATTACAAAGTTTGTGATCAACCCTTTTATTCCCCATCGTCATGTCTTATGTGTTGAATGGGTTCCATTTTTTCTTCTCTTCAACAAAACAATTGAAAATTAGTTTTTCATGTGATAATTAAATTTGATGTACATAAAAGAATAAATGAATGATTACATACTTCGGATGCACGTTGTTTTTGGGATGGATCCTTCTACGATTCAATTATGTTCATTTCTTTTACCATCTCTTTCTACACTTTTTTGGACATCCCTACAGGCATATATTGGTTTTCCCCTCACTTATCCCTTGGAATTTTCATAATCTCCTTGAAAAACGAAAAATCTAGAAATCATCATATACAAAAATTACGATTTTGTTTTCAAAATAAGATATCAGTGTGTATAATAAATTGGTACACACCAGTGCATTAATCATACAAATACACATCGATATATGATAATGGTTTATTCGTGAAATTGAAAATGTTTGTTTACAAATTGTTGTATTCATGCAGTGTTTTATAAATTAATATAAGCATCGGTTCCTAAGTATTGTTTATTGTTCACCACCAACCCATGAAAAAATTTAAACTATGACAATTTCAATATTAAAAGAAATATTAATTCCATTTTAAACTTAGTGGTGTTGTTTACATGAACATGTGCACAACTAACTGCAAAATCCTTTAAAAAAAATATTATTTACATTTTGAATTCAAGGGTGCCATTGACTTGAACATGCACACCATTTCTCTACCCTTATATAGTGTGCATTGCTAACCCCAAAGGCATTTTAAAAAAAATGATAGGGACAGGACGCTTTCAAATCCAATGAAATTAGTGGTCCCATTGCAATAGATACCAAAACCATGTATATAAGTAAAGAAAACCTATAAAAATATATTGCTTGAAAAAAAAATATCATTGTGAAATATAGAGAGGGAAAGCAAGAGAAACAACCAGGAAGGTAGGGCTTCCAATATCGAAGGTAACTATGAAACCCTTTTATTTTGTTGAGAATGCACTGAAAATTGTTTGAATCAAATAGGGGAAAGATTAATATGATTAATAGAATGAAATCACATACTTGGAATTTCTCCTCCGCAGACTTGTATGTGACCTATGGAAATCCCTTTTGAATCTGTATCTTCAAAAAAATCCACCCACTCCAAAGTATTTTCTAGTAAATCTCTCTTGCACAAATCTCCCTTCTTAATTTTGGAAAAAGAATGAAAGAATGAATAGGGTTTTCATTTAAAAAACATACATTTAGAAAAAATCAAATTCCCGCTCATTTTTTCGTTGTATATTTTGGTGCATTGATGATCAAAACATGCATTATTTTTTATTTCCATAACTTACTTCCCCAGTGTACTATACAATCTATAGTGCACCGGTGCGATGTATACATAAAAGCGCGTTGACAAACAATTTAATCTACAAATTGCAAATGCAAACATCTGCATTTAAATTTTACGGAGGCAATAACAGAGGTCACTCTTCAGTGCCTCTCATAATTTGGCACAACGGTGTGTTGTATTTATCCATATGCATCGGGGTTTCATAGTATAATTAGGTGCATCGCTAGCTTTTAAATGTTATTGGAAATTCTGTTTGAATTTAGATTGTTCTACACTTCCCAAGATGTTGGTTTTGGCTCAAATGCAGGAAAAAAAATTATAATATCAAATGGCCAATTCTTCATATTCCAACTCATTCCATAATATCGTTGCAAGTGCTTCAAGTTCTCCCCCGCCAATTTATGTTATGTATGCATGTGTAGTTGAATAATTGTTCATTTAATTTTATAGGATCATGATTCAAGATAAAATTTAGATGCACAAGATATTCTAGTAGTCCAAAAATGTCATAATCTATTATAAGAAGAAAGATATTGCAGGAATATGTTTGATGAAAATGGACAGTTGCTTTACCCTACCAATTGTAACATGTCATCTTCCAGCAACTATCTTGGGTCAACGGTATTACACTGTGAATTGGATCTCTTTTATGACACCCCTTGGGGCATAAGAAAAATATGATTGAGTAATTGTGTTTTTGTATTTTCATTGGAACTAATGTAAATTAGTGCTTAATTTGAATTTTTTTTATAAAGTGGTTGGTTCCATGTTTATTATTGGGAAAAAAAATTCCATGCTTCTAATAAATGTTTGGTATAATTTTTAACATACTGAATACATTATGTTACTAATATTATCGATGGAATGTTCAATATTTTTACAATTAGGATTCTAACAAAGAGTGACTTGTCTACCTTCTACCATTACACCCCACTATGATATCAAGTCATGATCTTGCTATTAAATGAGCACATACTTGAGAGGAAGCATATCAAACATGGTTGAATCAACCACCTATTCAATTCCCACTACGTCCTAAGTCACCAATTAAAAATCTCTACAATAGAACTAGTTCTTCACATGTTGGGGACAAAGGAAATGATATAGAGGTTGGTATGGATGATTTCTTACAAGATACCAAAGCCATGGAGGGAATGTTGTAACATTAATTCCAACAAAATGAACTAGGGGATGACGTATATGTTGTCTATACCTTCTTAAAAACCATGAAATATGCTTCCACCACCCCTCTCTTTGGTTGGCATGGGTCAAGGACTACCAAAATAGGGACAAAAAGGTTATTGTACAAGTTGAAAGCAATGTATGGTATGTCAAACATGTGTTTCTTGGAACTTTTGAGGTAACTAACCATTAAGTCCCCTAATTTTTTAAGGAATCTTGTCACATAATGAAGGAATAAAATGGTTGATTTTATGCATGTTTAATGATAAAGTACATTTATATTTCCCACTAATTGCAGGTTACTCAGAGATATGGTACTTCTGAGAGATAATTTCTTGCCTGATAATTCTGTAGAGGAAAAGAAAATGCAGAAAATGTTGGGTGTTGAGTACATATCATACCATGCATGTCTAAATGATTGTATTATATACATAAATGAATGTGTGAAAAAAGAGATATGTCTATAATTTGGGCATGGAAGGTACTGGAAATAAAATAAAAAGGGTAAGGAACATGGTCCTCCTCGTAAGATATTGAGGAACATGCCTATAATTCCAAGGATTCAATGGCTCTTCAGTTGCAAACAACTAGTCATGTCGCAAGGGTGGCATGACTCACATAGAAGTAAGCTACGAGTTATGTGAATCCCAACAAATTCAATAGACATGAAGCATAAAGAGGATACATGGCTCGATAAATTCAAGGATGAAGTACAGAGCCTATGATTGAGCATATCCATGGATGGAGTTAACATGTATTCCCTTCAAAACACAAACTATTCTATTTGGCTAGTGGTAGTGATCAATAAAAAAAAAAACCCATGGTTTTCTGTGAAGAATGAACATATTGTGTTGGATCTTATAGTCCCGAGTAGAAGACAAGTGAACATAATGAATGTCTACCTCCAACAATTGATCGATGAATTTAAAAATTATGGGAAGGGATACATGTAAATGATGTATCAAGACCCATCCCAATGGAAAGGTCTTTTACATTGTATGGAATATGTGCATACACCACGTATGATTATCCAAGACTAGGATATTCCTCTGATAAGAAATTTGATTGATTTGTTTATATCTGTAATGTTAATTGGCATAATTTGGTGCAACTATCTTTTTGACACTAACATGCTCTGTATACAATAACATTGCAGGTATTGTAACAAAATGGGGACCTTCTATAAAGGCTAGGTGGTCCAACTACCTACAAAAGACGATGTATGGATTCTCTAGGATATTCCTCCTAGAAGGCCATCCTTATAGAAGAGTCTCAACTTCTTTCAATGGTAAACTAGAGAGAACCCATAGACCTAAAATAATGACACCAGTAGATTGGATTAGGGCATATGACATAGAGAAGGAGAAGGAAATGGTATAATTATTTGATTCAAATGGGGAACCTATGTTCGATGATCGTGAATTTTTTGACACCTATGTTGAGAAAATTCCCATTGGGATGAAAAGAAAATATGTATTTTATGAGATTCCATATTGGGAGCATATTAATATTGGCCACTTACTAGATCCCATGTATATATTTAAAAATGTTTCATCTTCTTTACGGAGGCACATATAATCGAATAAAAGTGATACATTGGTTGTTAGGAGATATATTATTGCTTTGAATAGTTAAAAGAGACATTTGCCAAGAAAATAAAGTAGGGGAGAGGTTGGTCCCTCTTGGTATTAAAAAAAAGGTGATGTCTCATGGATTTTGAAGAAAGATTATCTTTCTATGGAGAAGGATGTTATATTAGGTGTAAAGGCACCTTATTTATATGGGTCGACTCTAAGAAATTGATTCACTATAGAATGGAATTTGTCGAGGTTGAAATCACATGACCTTGTAATCATCTGAACCTTCTAAGGATATTCATATGGCTAGCATTCTGTAGTGGAATCGAAAGATAATTGAGATTGTTTGTATGTTTGAGAAGGGACTACCCACGAGTTTTATGGAATTGAAAGTACATCTTCTAATTCACCTACCCAATGAGGTTGAATTATATGGGGTGATCTCATGTCATTGGATGTTCTTCTTAAAGAGGTACATGAAAAAATTGGAGGGGTTTTTCGAAAAAGGGAAAAACTAGAGGGATCTATGGAAGACGGGTATATAGTATATGATTCATTCTATTATGCCAGTGAGTACATCAAGAGAATTGACAACACACTAGGGGAATTGGTTTGGGACAAACAATAGGATGAGGACAAGAGGGAAGGGGAGATACTCCAAATGAACAGAAAAACGTGCATGATAAAGAGTAAGTCAGGTATATTTTGTCAAAATTGTATGGAGAAAATGTTTATGGTGAAGTCGATAATATATATTTGATCTCATACTATTCATTTTGAATTCTTGTATACATCAACGAATTTAAAAATCGATGCCATCAATAAATTCATTCTTTACAACATGGAGATAATGCGACCATGGGTTGCATTGTATGAACATAAAATAAGGATTCAATGGGGCAGTGATAAGAAATAATTTATATGGTTTAATGGTAGAAGCATGCCTTATCCTGATCATTTAAAACAAAATATGCAAAAAAATATTTCCCAACAGTTGGGTGGTTGACCAGATTACATAGAAATATGCCATGTTTGGTCATAGCCCACATGGAGAAGACCTAAATGTCATAACCCATTTTTGTACCACGTTCAATTTATAATATTGCATATTTGAGTTGTAATATCTATTATGTTTTTAGTAATGTTGAGGTTATTAGACATATGACACAATCCTTTGTTCACATTTTTATAGGTGCATTTGTTCACATCTATGTGGGCATATGGACATCATTTTATCACTGAGAATGTTGATGGTGGATACATCACACAATATTGTGGAGTAGAGGTTGAGTTCAACCAATCTAGTCATGCTAGCCACCATGATCGAAACCTAATAGAGGGGAAATTAAGTTACATTGGAAAGATACAAGAGATCATGCAAGTGGACTTCTCATATTTTGAATGTGTTATTTTTAGTTGCAAGTAGTGGGATACCTTCGACTGGATAAATGTAAAGGAAGATCTTGATAGTGGAATAACATGTATAAGCTCTAAAAAAATGTGGGTTGAAACTAAAAAGCGTTATGTTTTCCCAAAACACTACAACCAAGTGTTTTTTTACCTAGATGTGTTGGATGGGGATTGGTGGTTCGTAATGAGACATGATCTGAGATCGAAACATATTTTTGAGAACAATAATGTTATGTTTCCAAGAAAGGAAGATAACCAGTGTGATGGCAACGAAGAGTGATATGTAAATGTTTTGTTTTGACATTTATATTGTGGATGTGTCATTTTATTATGGGTATCTATAATTAGCCAATTATGTTTTTTTTTTCTTCATTTTATAATGTTGGATATGAAAAGTTAACAACCATTTACAACCACCATATTGAAAATACATCAAACAGTACAAGCATAAAATGTGGTTTTGATATATTTTTATTGCCATATTTATTGTTAATTATAACAAATTTATGTTGTATTATATTAACATATATTTATGTTAATCTTTGAATTACTAAACATTAATTGAGATATCATAAAGATAATGACATATTCATATAATACAGTAGTAAAGATTTATTTTAAAGTATATTTTATTTTAAAAAATGATGATATTAAAAAATCAAACCT
>SNQJ01S0045280.1:59008-84895 GCA_010110895.2 Picea sitchensis | reverse complement strand
TACACCAAACATCAGTAAAAAGGTTAGTAGGTTCTTTCCATGTTTGTATGTGAAAAAGGGTTTTAGGTTTTGGGGTGGTAGGTTAAAAGTGAGTTCTTAAAGGTCATGATCTGCATGCAAGTCTAACCCTAGCTTGCTAGTCCATATCAGCAGTCCGCTTGGTGTAAAATGTTAACCTAACACTCTTCTTCCTCATTTGGAGTAGTAATACACAATTGTTAAACTTTCTTTGCTACTATTACTTATTGAGTTGTTTGAATGGAATAGTTCTATGGCTCCATCAAAGTGACACAAGTGTTTCTTGTTAGACAAGTTTGAGGCTATGGATTGGTGATGATAGCTTGACCTTTATCTATCACCATTTTTGTGACCTACATTCTTCATTGGAATGGGACTTTGTGTTGTGATTTTCACACAACTTCCTTCGACAAGTAGGCTTCTTGGAACTAAAAGAGGACTAGAATATTTGCATCCACTAATTTTAGTTGCAATTGAACCTCCCTTTATTTCTCTCCTTGTCACCAATAGGTTTCCGGTTGCGCAGTTTTCTAACCCATTAACTTATGTTATTGTTTTCCTTTACCAATGCGACTCTTCAAATTCTCCTTTAGCTTTATGGTGAAACAATAAGAATCTTCCTACATATTGGTGGTCAAGAAGATCATATTTAACCATAGATTATATAGATGCAATGGCACTTTCAAATTTAGAATTTTATATTGCTTGGAGCCCCTAGTATCCCATTTGACTACCATTTTGGGAAAATCTACAATGCAGTGAGAAAACCAATGTCCTTGCTTCTGGTGCAATCACTACCTCTACATATAATCATCATGGCATATGTCCAATAAGCATTCCCATGGGGTAGAAATTGTCCTTCATGGTTGTTTTGAGGCCTTCCTAGATGGTCACAATCTCACCCACATCCTACTTTTGCTAAGTGAAGGATTGCCACCAACAATGTGAATTTGAGGGTAGCCAAATGAAATTTTATCCTCATTAGAGAAATTATTCATAGTAAACTAGTGCTCCATTTGTTGTATACACTTACCCAAAGTAGTTGCATCAATGTCACCTTCAAATAGTGGAATGCCAATACTTACTTTAATATTAAAAAAAAATCTACCATTGAATGGTGCATCGACTTCGAGTTTCACATTTTGATGATTGCTTCTTGTAGGCATGATTCTCTTGGATCGGTTCATGATATCCAATATTGGGTTAGTTTGATGTTAACATGAATTTGGTATATAAAATGGAAAATGACAAGGATTTTGGATGTGATTTTATTTTTTTTACCGTAGAAAAAATCTATATATTCATGAGGAGTGAACATACATACTGTGGTCCTCAGGAGGATTGTCTCGAGCTTTAATCCCCACAATATTCTTCCCATACATGATTCTTACAAAATTTCAAAAATTACACAAAAGCCTTGGCAGCAGACCAACATACTAATACATTTTCATGTTTTTCTATTGTACACACAAATACAAATAAAATTGCTCCAGTTTGTAGCATCCTTTCACATCTATGATAAAAATGTTAGAACCACAATTCCATAGACTTGGTCTCAACTCCATCATGAAACTCATTGATATAAAATGACCCTACTAGAAGAGTCGACACATCCTTAGATAGATCATCCGATTTATTATTAAGTTCCTTGTAGTTCCTTGTATACATGTTTAAATGTGAGCCACTAAAAGAATTGTATTGAGTCCTAAAGTTCTTGGAGAAGAGGGCCGATGCGCACATTCAACACTATGAATTTCTTGGATTCCCAACCTACAACTAGTTTCAAATMTCCCATCACTTGAAGTTTTTTAACTCCCTTTTCTTTTTCTACCTTAAGAAGAGTCCATAAAGCGATGAATTCATCTCTTTTATTTGAGCCTCCTCTTGGGGCATACTTGATATGTACATAATGAGATTGATTCATAAAAAATACTACTCCTACCCCACATATTGGAAGGTGGCCTTGGATAGCACCGTCAAAATATACCAAAGGTATTTCCACATCCATGACAGGAATAACCAGATTTCTTGCATTCTTTACCTTTAGGTCAACCATATATTCCTTTGCGAGTTTTATAACTAGAACAACAATCACATCAAGATGGATATCCTTGTCTCTAAAAATACTTGAATTATGTGTCCACCAAATATCATAAACTAGGTTTCATGGGAACGCTTCAAATTGTTTTATCATCTTTCCTCTAGCCATTCTTGCATGCATTCACTCAAATCCTACCTCGACCATGACACCTTCTTCTTAAATTCATATCTCATGGTCCACATCAATTGCACTGTGTAGGGACAAGAAATAAAAATGTGAGAAGTGGACTCCTCATTAAATTTGCAAAGAGAACTTATGTAGGGGCCAACCCAACCTCTCTTTAAACCTATTTCCCACATCAAAAGTTTATTGGTCATCACAAAGCATAGGGTAATTTTACTTTTCAAAGGTTCATGAATCTTCCATAGGATTCTACACCACCAGTTTTTCACTCATTGAACTGAGATTCCATCCAAGTTGGATATCCCAGTTTTGCAGTGTATTCTCTCGTTCCAGGATTTTTAGACCAACACAAAACATCTTTCTCTTCCTCCTTTAGTCTAATAAATTTGGATACCAATTTTCCAACATAATTGGTCCACTCATCCACTTCACGTCCCTATAGACCCATCACACCCCCAGACTTCCATCCCAACCTCTCAATGGCTTGAGGAGATTATGCTTTGGCATCTGCAAGGGAGAAGATATTGTCCTTGTTCAGGGACCATATAAGGGAGCCCGAAAGCCAAAATTCCTCATCTGATCCTAGCCATGGGTCCTCCTCGATTCTTACTTTCCATTCATTGCCAATCCTCCAAATTGTCTAGTTTCCTATGAGAGGGAAGGATTCTACCAATTCTTTCCAGACAATGTATCTATTAGAGGACTTCCTTTGTTGCCTGTACTAGTCTTTGATTGTCGTGTTACGAAAATACTTTGATTTCATTACCCTACCCCATAATGATATTGTCACACCATTGGAGAAATTTAGTTTGATGGAGGAAACATCCACCATTCTCAATGAAATGAGAAACCACAACTTTTCAACTCGGCGGCAAGGACACACTGATTTACTTGGCCTAGACTAAGCCTTACTATGACATTCATTATTACTTAACAATTTATGTTTGCATCTATACTTAGAACATAAACAAGTAATATAATGCATTCATACATAGTAGCAACAAATATTCAAGTGGGCAACCAAACTAGCCTAATACATGTTTTTATTACAAAGGAAAAAGTGTGTCGAGTCTGCCACTCGTGCCACACCGGAGATATTTTTACAAGGATATTTCGCTCAAGTTTACTCAATAACCTGTGCGAAACAAAACAAACAAAATTCCTCTATCACCTTGTAAAACGCTTCGTTACCACAAACAAAAAGATTAAACAAGATCTTCTCCTTCATGCTTCATCTATGCAATACATGCTACCCCTCCTTAGTCAGTGCGACCTACAATCACCAACTTTCTCCCCCACTTGGTCACTTGTTGAATGATCTTGGATCCTTGGATGAATGATTTTATTTTGTCTCCTCCTTGGCATATATAGGCACCCAACTCCTCAAACCATCACATCTTTTCCCTTAGAGACAACCCATCATTTGGAAACTTGTCCACATAATACTTGGCCAAGCTTCGATTAAGCTGTGAACGTCCCTTAGGTGAGTCAGTTGATTCACCTAGGAACACCCTCCTCTCCTCTAGCCGACTCATTCATTTTGTTTGGGCATCCAAGTCATGTCCATAATCGATTGTCAACCAACCGATATTCAACTAATGGATAAATGTATGTTGCACGACACCTTGGTCAAGCTCCCTTTGGCATGTCGATTTCCCAATGTGACCGAGCTCACCCACTACAATTATGCATCTGTTTGTTGGTTGGATCGAGCACCTTGTCTTCTAGAGCATTCAACCAACACCCCTTTCGTTCCATCCAACCCATCATTTCGATGATGCACCCGTTTCTTCATTTGGTGAAGCTCCCACTTTTTGTCTTCCGTTAAGCCCACACCTAAATCATGTCATAATGCCTTTAGGTGGAGTCTTTCCTTGGCACGATTCACTCCCAACTCTCCCCAACTCTCCCCTATATGAATAATTTTTTCTCCTCATTCGCACTGAGCATCCTTCCTAGCCAATTTCATTCATCCTAGTCTGTGGTGGAAGTGCACATGCTTCGTCTTGACACCCCAAGCATTACATCCTCCCCTACTACAAGTTGTCATCCCGATAACCCCAACATTGCTTCATCTGTTGCAGTTACCAACCACGTTCGTCTCTACAAAGAAATCTTCATCTAGGAATTAGATCCTCCATGACATACTGCTGCATACATACTTCGATCAATTCGTCCATGTCTCGACACACTGATATCCCCCATGTCTTGGAATGATTGAGTAGCTAGTCCAACCATCACACCCAACTCATGAGAATGTGGTTCCTCATGTCCAAACCAATATTTATGTTAGTGCTTATATATTCAAGTCCTCTTCCAAATACCGATCTCTTCATCATCTATGCCACTTTCATGGCACTTAGGGTCACGTTGCCTCTTCTTAGAAATGTATCTTCACTCCTCTTTGTATAATACACGGTGTAAGCTCAATAGCCTCCTCYAAGGMTGYGGACAAAGGTTGTGTCTAACTTATGCTATTTTTGTAGATACCTAAAGGTTATCCTCACCTCCTTTGGTGAATATACCAACTGTTCAAGTCATTCTATTGTCAATTGGAAGTCGTATATCGCCATGAAATTTCTAAAAAAGTTAATGATTGTTGCATGATCGCGGTCCTCTTTTCCTACTTATTTCACTTCGTCTTCCAAGTCAAAATTGTTGGTTTCCTCCACATCATGTTTAGTTCTGTCACTTGGTTCGAATGTTCCAAGTAAGAGTTTGGATTATCCTCTGTAACACCTTGGATCTTGTGGTGACTCTGACCAAGTGCATGGCATGTCCTTCTACACAAGAGTGACAATGGTTCTTATAACCTTGATTTCTTGCGGTGTCTTTCAAACCTTCCCTCGACCCATCCTTCCAATAATTACTTTCCTTGATGTTTCTATGTTCACCAAACCTTATCTCTTCTCCCCTATGCTGCTCATAACAACCTTGTGTGAATCCTTCTCTGATTGTTGTGTTGTATGAAGAGGAGAGTCAACTTCACCGACTTCCTCTGTCATCTTGACTGCAAAAATTATTGGCTTTCTCCCAAGATTTCTCTTTCTCGTCATAGACACACTTGATAATCCAACTTCGTCCAAAAATACCAAGTTGTTCTTAGAAATCAAGGGGACTGCTCGGGCCGCTTTGAAAAAGTTCTATCCCAAGATTACTACATAATTGTCCAATGGAACAACCACTAAATATATGATTCCAAACCAGTCTCCTATCCTCACAGGTGTTGAACGAATCAACCATGTTGCTTGTTTCACCACAGATTTAACTGCCTTATATTGACCTGTGCCAACCTTTGTTTCAAAGTGAAGTGACTTGGTAGTCCCTTCTCCTATGAAACTATGTTTTGAGCCAGTGTCAACGAGCTCTGCAACCCTTAGTCCAAAAATCGTTGCATCTACAAAATGAAGACCCGTCTCATCTTTTCCCTGTGGAGTGTCACCACTCACTTCTCTCTCTTTCATGAAATCCACTAGTGCACTCAATTCCTCCAATGCTTCCTTTGAAGGATGTTGAGACTGGATTTTTTCCACCAAAACTTCAAACTTTTGTTCATTTTTCCCATGCAAAGCTTTGTTCTGTTGGGTCAACCAAATTATCTTCGCTTTTTTTGGATAACCACCTTCACCATGGGTAATCGTACAAAGAACTTCTGCAACATTAGTGGGCTCTATTTGTTGCTCCATCGCACCAATATTGCTTTCTTCACACTGAGTGTCCTCCTCCTTGAGCTCACTTGATGACGAACACATAACTGCTTCATCCTTTCTTGCCAAAATATGCAATGGAAGTGGGTGTTGCATCTGCCCCAACCTCACCTAAGTTGGATTCGACCAACTTGTCTCGACCTCCCTTCCCTTATTTGGGAAATACTTGGTGAAGTGGTTTTCTTAATAGATACCACATATGATAGAGTGGATGTCTATGAACAGATCTAGCTAAACCGAGATGGGAGTGGAGGCTGACATAGTTTCCTTCTTCTTGGACAAGTCGATCTTTGGGATTTGGCAACTTCCATCATCCCCTAAGAGATTCTTTATTCGATCATCCCACAAATCCCACCATGGGATGATTCCTTTGATCTTCTCTAGGATTTTATTTTCTACTTCCATGTCCGTCTGCCACTCTTCCTCAAGGTTTGATATTTTCCTTTCGTTGGACATATCCTTTACCATGCATCTATCACTTTCTTAATTCATCAAATGTTTCTTGCTGATTGGAATCCCTTTGGACTGTAAGTCATTGTTTAACCTATGATTTTCTATTTTTGCAACCATTTTAGTGACCACCCATTCACGTCTTTGGTTGGCAGACTTTTCCCAAATTCCTCCATCAAAATCTACAACTTCATTTTGCATCCTAACTGTCTCTAAGATGACCTCTTATCCCATCCAACCCTGCGGGAACCCTAACTAACTCCTTAAACCAGGTCATCCTAGCCTTCTTTCTTCATATTCTGTGATCAAATATTTACCAAGACACGTCTCACTTCAACCATTGCAATGGACCTGCAAACATATTTGTTTTCCATCCTTCACCACAACTATGGACAAACCCACTAATCTAAGTGAATAGAAAAAGATCGGATACCACCTATCACACTATTGGATAACTTTGGTTGGATGGAGTAAACATCCACCATTCTCAATGATGTGTGATACCGTATCTTTTGAACTTGGCGATAAGTCCACACTGATTTACTTGGCCCGGACTATGCCTTACTCTTATATTTTTTATTACTTAACAATTTGTGTTTTCATCTATACTTAGGACATCGACAAGTAATATAATGCATTCATACATAGTAATAACAAATATTCAAGTGAGCATCCAAACCGATGTAATACCCATTTTTTAGAAGTGTGTTGAGTCTGCAACTCGTGACACACCGAATATATTTTTACAAGGAGATTATTCTCAAGTTTACTCAATAACCTATGTGAAACACAATAGACATAATTCTTCTATAGCCTTGTAAAACCCTTGACTACCACAGATAGAAATCTTAAACGATCTCTTCTCCTTCATGCTTCACCTCTGTGATAAATGTTCCCCCTCCCTCAGTCCATGCGACCTGTAATCACCAAATTTCTCCCCCACTTGGTCACTTTTTGAATGATCTTGTATCCTTGGATGAATGATTTCATTTTGTCTCCTCCTTGGCATATATAGGCCCCAACTCCTCAAACTGTTGCATCTCTTTCCTTAGATTCGACCCATAGTTTGACAAATTTTCCACATAACACTTGGTCCACCTTCAACTAAGGTGTGCGTGTACCTTAGGTGAGTTGGATAACTCACCTAGACATGCCCTCCTTTCCTCTAGTCACTCATTCATTTTTTTGGTTGCTCAAGTCATGCCCACAACCGATTGTCAACCAATTGATCTTCAACTGATGGATAAATCATGACACCTTGGGCAAGCTCCCCTTGGCACATCGAGCACCCAAGGTGACTAAGATCACCCACTACAATTTTTACTTCTTTCATTGGTTGTATCAGGCTCCTTTTCCACCGGATTTTTCAACCGATTCCCCTTTCGTTCCAGCCAACCCATCATTTTGGTGATGCACCCTTTTCTTCATTTGGTGAAGCACCCAACTTCTACCAATGTGTTTTGTTAAGCTTATGCCTAACTTATGTCATGAGATATATTTGGGTTTTATTTGTCCCTTGGCATGATGTGTGCCTAAGGAACCCCAACTCTCCCCTATATCAAGACTTTTGTCTCCTCATTTGCACCGAGCATCCTTCCCACCTAATTTCATTCGTCTTGGTCTGTAGTGGAAGTCTATGCACTTGGTATCAATGTCCCAAGCCTTACATACATGTTATGGGTGAGCCTCTATAGAATTTGGTAGCCAATGGTTGTGTGAAAAGGAATATGTTTTTTATCCCCCCACCCTTCTAAGTTTTTAGGAGTTTCCACCTAACTCCATTTAACTAGAGGGATGCCTCCAGAATTGTCGGGTCAATTAATTGTTGTTAATAAACCCTTTACATTTACTTGAAAATCATGTTCATAAACTTGTGAGATATACACACAGTATGTGTAGGTAAAATATAGAAGTCTAAAATATTCTATCTTCTCAGAAGAAAAGTAAACCACACTGCAATCCAATTATTCATCAAAACACTAAGAAATCAACAAGAAAGAAATCTTAAATAACTTTACTTTGTCCATATAACTTTACTGGTATTTAGTATGGGAAAAATTCGATAGCTCTGCATGTCATTCCTAGATCTCTGATTCATGTATGCACATGTCATGTATTTGTTCTCATCCTAATTTCAATCAATGGGTGTTTAAGTTGTCCACACACACAAAAATACTCAAGTGTTGGTAAAGAACTCAAAAGCAAGAACGAACAACTAATTCTTTTATCAAATCTCCTTCTAGAATCCAATATACAATCTTTCACTTAATAGGCTAAGTGTTTATGCTCTGCATATGAGGTTAGATTTGATGGAAAGAATCTTAATTACTATCTCAGAACTAATGAAACAAAGTATGAAGTATGATCATAAGTTTTACTCCAACCATTCTCTTCAATTAGTCAACTGTAAGGGCATTGAATCTCCATCCATTTACTATTGATTTCATATTGAGTTTATTATTCCAAAGCTAAAGCTTATGAACAATGAATCTAATGCTAAAACCCACAATCAATACATTCAATGCAATGAACATATGGTAGAACTACACTTATTTTATATAAACTGATTTCTTACACAAATATGTGACTCAACTGTCATGCATTGTCTAGTATTAACTGTGTATATGAAATAACAACAAAAACTTCAAAAAGACAATTACCAGTTCTTCGAGATCAACTCTCACAAAAAGGCTCGAGACATTTCCAGACTTGGATGTCTTTCTATTAGTGATTAAATTTATCTTTACAAGACTGTGTAATTATAATTGTAAACAAAATTGTAAAGATTGCATTAATCAGTAACTAAACTATGAATTCTACAAGATGGAAAACCATACAATTATAAATACTTGTCCCTGAGGATATGAAAATACCATTACTAGTTATCTCTGAAGATGGACTCAAACTACCAAACTCAACACTCCAATACCATAAATTGTAAACAAGAGGCAAATGGTTAATTCTATGAGTCATTCTACAGGTAAGAAGATGATTGCAATTATTAAAACATAAGAAATACAAAATTGATTATTGTTGTAGCAATTTTAACAAAAATACTCTAGAAATTATATAAGATGAGATTTGCATCCCATATTGGTGGGCCCTTTCCAACTGGTAGAAATATCTTAAAAACTTACAGTAAATATATTAGAAGAAAACCAATGATCAGATCTTGAACTTTATATTAAAGAATAGAGTACTCAAGCTACAACAAGCATCTCAATCCATACAATCGTGTTTCCAATGAAAATGGATAGAAAATCGTGATGATATCCCAACTTCAATTAGACATTACCATAATTTTTTTCATTTCAACACATTACAGAGAAAATTGTTATATCGGAAGGTCTTCATATGCAGAGATAAGAGTGAGACTCCAATCTCATATAACAAAGTATTAATCAAATCAATCTTCCTCTGATTCAAGATAACCACCCATACATTCTTAGAAAATGTAAATACGAACATAATCATGACTTGATCTCACATGCTACCATGGATCCTTCCTATGGGACATAAAACAAAAGATATGAACTGTAATCCATTGAAAAACTTGAAAATGGGCCGCAACCTAAATCTAGTCAAACCCAGATTAGGAAAACTTCTTTATCTCTCTAATCGTGCCATATTTCATTAATCCTCCCATGTATGTCCTAATTTATACCATCTTGCACAAAATCTATGCTCTATATTTCTCAGATTTTTCTTTGTTTTCCTAGAAATCTTCCCGAAAGTTGACTGTTATTATTTCAACACTTGTTTTATAGGGAAACCCTTAATCATTGTTGGTGACTTCCATGTGCGACTTGGGCATGAACCAAAGGTCACAAAACATGTTGGAAGCTAATCTTCAAAAAACCATGTGACCATTCGTGATTTGGGTGAGCGCTCATATGTTAACCTACAAAATCAAGTACAAGAACAGTTGGAGGTAAATGAACATAGGTAGCATTATTTATTAATAAACTTTTCTTAAAAACTCTTAAGAATTCATCAAGAAATTAGGAAATCCATTAAAATAAGAAATCATTACCTTTAAATGCTTGTTGCAAGGTTAAAGGATTAAGAGAATGGATTTCTAGGATAATAGGGCCAGGTTCAATTATAAAGTAGGGTGGTAGTGGGAAAAGAGATATGAAATCATGGAAAAATGGGAGGAAAACATTTCCCCCATTCCTAAGGATTGTCATGTCCTCATGCCAAATAAAATAGCTAGAGGATTTAACTAAGTTCATTAATCTCAGAATGTCAGTAGAATCCTTCAAGAATCTGATAAATGATCTTGTTTTTCTAAAGAACTTGAAGAAACAACTGGTGGGCCTGAAAGTGTATGCCCAAAATAGTAACAATTCACCCTCTCCCTCCGAAAGATTTCAAAACCTTCTCTTATGTCTCCCTACTCAAGATCTAAGTCAATGGATACTTGCTTTGCTGGTGAGGAACATAAACTAAGTTTTGATCACTGTGTGGCTTATTTTTTCTTTACCATGCCTCTAGTAATCCTTCAGGTAATAACTGCTACTGAAATATTTTATTGTTGAAGTACTCTATACATGGTTTCTTTTTCATGACTTCTTTGAATGAAAGATGAATAGCCTATTCTCCTTGATTTTCTTTAATAAATTCAACATTTTGTTGATTGAACCTGTGTTAATCTAGGGAGTCAATCCAATTGTAATTTCTCATCCACAGACAAATTTCTAAATCACCCATGGTGTTAAGGACTTCTGTGAGGATTTCTAGAGTTTCGTTTGACTTGCTTGGCCATTTTACAAGGATTTTCTACAAATAGTCATAACATACCTTCTCCTTCTCTTCCATTCATGTTTACTTGCATGTCATCATGCAAGAAGGATCCAAAAATGATAAAAACTGAGAGCATCTGGTAAATATCTAGGAGAGTCTAACTGCATCTATCAAGATGGTAATGGATCATACTCAACCTGTTTATAATTCTAAGGATCTGAATTAAGTTCTAAGCATTGTGTGGTTTACTCTTATTCACCATACTTCTTGCATTCCTTTAAGTGACAAGTGTTGGTTAATTGGGTTCCCAATGTTGGAGTGCTCTTCACCAGTTTTTTCTTTCGTGACTGCTAAAACAATAATTGTGCACCTCCATGAAGAAATACCCATAAGTCTGTACCTTTATAAAAAAAAACATTTATTATGGAGAAAGACTTGTTATCATCTCACAAGAATGTAATCCTTTGAAACCTAAGTGCACTCTCATGCAAACATTATTCATGGGTCTTCATATTTCCTTCTAATTCATCAACACTAAATAAAAATGACCCTCATCAATTTATGAATCTTGTCTCTCTCTAGAAACATAAACTGTAATATTTTAGCATTCATGCAACCACCCCATGTCTAGATAACAAATCTCAAAAGTCTCCAATATTTAGATCTAGTAGAATTCTCCTAGAAATCACAACAATTAGGGCCATTGTTCTTTGATAAGAAACCAGAAAAGAAGTCAGAGGACTTGAAATGAAATCTCAAATTTCCTCAAACAAATCAACACAAACTTCAGATTATTTATGGTCTAGAACATCCTTCCCTTGCTCAATATCTATGGACACATGTAGTTAGGGCACAAAAAATAATTTAGATTAGGTATGCAACCTATGAAAGAAAATTAAAAGGGCATATACATAATGGTTTTTCAATCCATTAACTCAGGTCGGCCCTAATTTACTATTGATACATAGGTTGGCTCCAAGAAACTCAGGTCGACTCATCATTAATTGCAATTATTTTTGTGTGAAGGATGCAAAGTTGTGGATTTTGTGTGTTGCTTCTTTGTGCTGAGACGTTCATCAAATCACCTGTTTTTAGGACTTAGAAATGTCGCATTTTCATCCACCTGTCCCTTCACTATTCCTTACATTTCATCGTCCCATTAACCTTCCATCATACCATTTTCATAAATACATTTGGGTTTCACATTATTATTTTCCACTTTGTTCATTTTAGTATTATAAGTGAATTTGTGATTAAATATTAGAAAATTAACATATTTTCATTATATATCAAGGTTGGATGAGTTTGATTATGTGTGTAGGCATATTTGAAGATTTCAACAAAGTCAAAATTCACCACCTATCCTCAAATTCGAATTACATCTTCAAACTTTGAATATTTGAAAGAGATTTGAAGTTAAGCTCAAGGAGAAGATCATGGAAGATTTGGTTGGCATATCTTATCTAAGATATGTGAGAGATGTGTGGAGGATTTGAAGGGATCATATCTTGTAATAATGGGAAAGTATTTGAGAGTGGTTGAGAGAATAGTGGATCTGTAATTATGACACTCTTATCTTATCTTCAAGACTTTCATGTATATAAGAGAGTGCTCTCTCTTCATGAAGGGAGTCATGTAATTCATAATTTAGTCTTGTAATTAGGAGAAGGGGATTCTTAGCTTTGATTCTTTCATTGTTATTCTTTCATGCTTTTTCATTTGATTCTTGTAATATAATTTGAGATTGATTTATTGTGTGAGCTCACATATGTCAATTGTTGTTCAACTCTTCACATGTTGTATTGTTTTTCCCTTATGCAATTTCTTTCTTTCCTAGTTAGTGTTTCATTGCTTTCCTAGATTAATTTGATTTCAACAAATTAGATTAGATTAGTTCTACTTCAGTCCTGCACATATAGTGCATGTGCTTCGTAAGCCTACGAATATCAGATTGACAAATTAAATGGTTGGGAAAGTACTACAATGCAATTAATACATCAATTTTTTCACCCCACACCTGTGCTGGTCTAGAACCTTTTAACACTGATCATTTGTGATTGTTCTCCTCCTTTACCATCGAATTCCATCTTCAGGAAACTTTGAAAACTGGAAGCTTCTCCTTGCTGATCCAAAATATGTATATGCAATAAACCAACCCTCTATTCTACACAAGTACCACTGCAATAAAAAAAATTGAAATAATATCGTGCAAGGGCATAATGACCATCACCAAATATCTTGGATTGTACGTTGAATTTACCTTACAAAATCCCCTTTCTTAGTAAAAAGTATATTTGTTTCTTAACATAATCTACAATTTGGGCCAAACAGAATAGAGTCGTGCAAGAAAGTCCTCAAAAATTATCAAAATTGGAGTCATCTCACCAATGACTAGGAAATCCCGACAACATTAATCAAAATGTTGAGTCCCATGTGGTTCTAGTTCTTTGAAATGGATGACTGGATTGAATGAGTCTCTCATACAAGACCTTGTTCTCAGAATGGAGCCTCTTGATTTCTTCTTGGAACCTCTGTCTTTGTGCCTTTAACTAATCATTTTCCTTTTGTATATACCTGTGTCCAACTTTCATGCTGAGACTTGGTTGGTGCTATATCACATTCAACATGTCCAATATGTCCTTTATTAGGGAATTCTAGTCTTATGTTTCTTTTTAGCCATGAGTATCTCTTCAATGGTTTGTGTATGGTCGAATTTACAAATGATTTCATACAGGTTTATGGGAAATTATGTAACAATCAACCTTGTATATGTAATGAGAGAACGATCAGTCTTGCATGTACATGCTTAGTGGATGATGATGGCTAGTTCTGGAAGTGTCCTTTGAAAGTAGGTGGAGATGTATATTGCATACCATGTGGCTGACAAGTGAGAAGCTTTATGCCACAAGTAATAAGCCATATGGTTAATATGTCATAAGAATTCCATATGGTAAATGTCTCATAATTATATGCCATATAATTAATGAATAAATCATTACATGCCATATAATTAATGAATAAATCATTACTATAAAAAAGTGTGATGGGTAAGGTTAGAATGTATATGTGAAGACAAAGGTAAGAAATGTATAGGATACAAAGAAAATGGTAAATGTAAGCACAATGGTTTAATGGTGGGATAAGAATGTGAAGGTGAAACAACAAGCATAAGGTTATTGGGAAGTGAATTTCATTTGTTCTTAATAAATTGAAAATATTTTTAAAACATATTTACCTCTGAATTGTTCAGTTACCTCCATGGTCTAAAAGGTTATGTAGAACTGTTTTGAAGTTGAATGGAATAATGTAATGAACACATAAACTCTGAATCTTTGTTGTTGGATCTGGTACAAATGACAGGTTCTAAATTGATATAGGATGTGTTCCAAGTGCATAAACCTATGAAGTGAAAAATGAAGAGATACTACTATACAAACTTTGCTAAAAAAATATTAAAAATGCAGTTAGAGGTCTTCATGTACCTTTATACAGTCCCTGTACTAGAATGAGAAAAGACCCTTGAATTCAAACAAAAGTTGTTGACCGAAGAAACTAAAGATGATGGAAGGAATACCACTACTAATAAAAATTTCTTGATGCCGATAAAGACCTCCAGAAGTTGTTCTGAACAAGAATGAGTGGATTTCACCCTTTGGACATGCTGCAATCTATCAGAACATTGAAAAATATGAACTTATTCTTATTGAAAATACTAAAACCAAACTAAAACCAAAAGACGATGGATGAGTGTTGGTAGTTGAACTTGGCACCAGGATACATTTGATATTGAAGGAAAATGGAATCATAGTGTCAAGCATGCAAATAACTGTAGTGAGAACAATGAAACATGGGGTGGAGTGTCAAAATAGAAATACTCTTTAAGCTCTTCACAAAGAATAAAGTTGATTCTGATGCAAAACATTTTTTGAGGAACATAGGCTCCCTCTTATGAAACATTTTGTCTGCTTGACTATCCTTCATATTATTCCCTTTTTCTTTGCACACCTCTGAAATCTTCAAACTGATGTCAGAACCACAAACCAAATAGTCTTCATCGAAACCCAATCTTGGCACAATTCTATCTATGTGAGTGAATATGTTGAAGTCAAACATAGAAATAAATCATTGGATTACTGACCACTGATGAATGTTGTTAAACAATGTAGGACTACTCACATTTGATGTTGATGAGAGTCAAGGTGCCTTGATACACCTTGCAAGGTATGAATCGATGAACTGAGGTCAAGTCACTTGCAAGATATGCCAATCAAAAGACCTTGATGAATTCCCATTGTTGACAATGTAGAAGCTTTCCATTAATGTATGCAAGTCCCAAGGTACCAACAATATCTCTAATCTTGATCCTAGATGACGTGTTGGATTCGATGGGTTGATATTTGTCGGAAGGTGGGCCTTAAGGAATCCCACATCATCCGAAATGAGCATAAATATAATAATTTGAAGAGTACATGGTAGAAACAACAACCAAATTTAGAATTTATTGTGAGTCTTTCTTGTCGATTGCCCAATTTTTAAGAAAAACCCATGTCCAATTGCACCAGTAAACTGGTTTTCACAACTGGACTTATTTTTATCTTTACTATTTTATTCATTTATTTAAACTATCCTACTTTACATGGAAAACATAACATATTCTCAGGTGTAGGATTGTTTTCAATGCATCCATTTATGCAACAAGATCTCTCTTCAACTCATATCCAAATTTGAAAAGTATACCTCCATCATTGTCGGGATATGAGAAACTGGCTGTTATTGAAAATATGGTGCCAATAAATGTCAAATAATGGAGCAATATGGTGGCCTGATGATTGTTTGGAACCAAGTTTCAATATAGTATTTGTATCCTCAAATCTCTGTGGTTTTCATGCCATATAGTTCATCGGAAAATTTCTCATGATACTCATGTATGCACAAGGGATCTAGAGACAAACATACCTAAAATTATTCGATCTTTGGCTCTAGTGTCTATTCTCCATCTAACGTTATCCATGAGTCTTCTATATGATTTCAAGGATAATTAAGGAATATTTCTAGGTTCCCTTCTTGTGGATTGGGATCATGGATCTCCTCTTCTTCTTGAGATTCAGATTTCTCCCTCGTGACAATCCTGATCTTTGGACAAGGGTTTAAGAAATTACTTGTAGTGATGATTCCTTCTTTGCTCAAAAAATTATTGAACATTTTCAAGTTCTTTCTGCTGGTCTGGAGCTTCTGCACATAAAAAGATTAGTAGTATGGGGGTTCTTACAACACCTTAGACTAAGGAAAATAAACAAAATTAACATGAATAAAATTAAACCATTCAAAGCAACTTTAAGCAATCTAAAATCTCTAGGTCTAACCATTAGTTCTATACATGACAGAGAAGGGTTTGGATAGACTCACCAAAGTGAATGTGATGGGTTACAACCCTTGTAGAAATTAAAAAGTGAGGGTGCCTTTGCATATTATCGTCTTGTCCTTCACCAAATCTATAATGTAGTGAGAAAACCAAACCAAACCAAACTATCCTTTTACCGTTTAACCTTTAACAACTCTTTGACAACGATGCCAATAATTTTGGGTCAACTAATTTTTGTTAATAAACCCTTTACATTTACTTGTCAATCTAGTTCGTAAACTTGTGAGTTGTATACACAATATGTGTAGTTAAAATATGGAATTCTAAAATATTATGTCTTCTCAAAGGACAAGTAAACCACACTACAATCCAATCTTTCATCAAAACATTAAGAAATCAACAAGAAATAAATCTTAAACAACTTTACATTGTCCATATGACTGGTATTTAGTATGGGAAGAATTCAATAGCTATGCATGTCATGCCTAGATCACTGATCCATGTATGCACATGTCCTTGATCTATTCTCATCCTAATTTTGGTCAATGGGTGTTTAAGTTGTCCACACACACAAAAATACTCAAGTGTTGGTAAAGAACTCAAAAGAAAGAGCGAATAACTAATTCTTTTATCGAATCTCCTTATAGAATCCAAGATGCAATCTTTCACTTAATAGGCTAAGTGTTCATGCTATGTATATGAGGTTAGATTTGATGGTAAGAATCTTAATTATTGTCTCAGAACTAATGAAACAGAGTATGAAGTATGATCATAAGTTTTACTCCAACCATTCTCTTCAATCAGTCAACTGTAAGGGCATTGAATCTCCATCCATATACTACTGATATCATATTGAGTTTATTAGTCTAGAGGTAAATATTATGAACAATGAATATAATACTTAAACCCACAATCAATACATTCAACACGATGAACATATGGTAGTACTGCACTTCTTTTGTATAAACAAACTTCTTACACAAATATGTGACTCGGTTGTCATGCATTGTCTACTATTAATCGTGCATTTGAAATAACAATAAAAACTTCAAAAAGACGATTACTAGTTATTCGAGATCAACTCTCATAAGAAGGCTCAAGACATTTACAGACTTGGATGTCTTTCTATTAGTGATTCAATTGATCTTTACAAGACTGTCTAATTATAATTGTAAACAAAACTGTAAAGATTGCAATAACCAGTAACTAAAATATGAATTCTACATGATGGGAAACCATACAATTATAAATACTTGTCCCTGAGGATATGCAAATACCGTTACTAGTTATCTCCAGAGATGGAATCAAACTACCAAAATAAACACTCCAATACCCTAAACTATAAACATGAGGCAAATGGTTAATTCTATGATTCGTTCTACAGGTCAAAAGTTGATTGCAATTATTAAAAAATAAGAAATACATAACTAATTATTACTATAGAAATTTTAACAAAACTACTCTAACAATAATAAAATATGAGCTTTGCATCTTAGATTGGTGGGACCTTGCCAATCGATAGCAAGCTATTAAAAACTTATAGGAAATATATCAGAAGAAAATAAGTTATCAGATATGGAACTTTATATTAAAGAACATAGTATTCAATCTACAACATGCATCTTAATCCATACAATAATGTTGCCAATGAAAATGGACAACAAATAGTGATGATCTCCTAACTTCAATTATACATTACCATAATTTTTTTCATTTTAATACATTATAGAGAAACTTTTTATATAAGAAGGTCTTCATATGCAAAGATAAGAGTGACCCTCTAATATTGTATAATATAGTATCAATCAAACTAAACTACCTCTGATTCAAGATAACCACCTGTACATTCTTAGGAAATGGAAATACGAACAAAATCATGAATTGATCTCACATGCTATTATGGAGCCTTCCTATGGGACATAAAACCAAATATTTGAACTGTAATCCATTGAAAAACTTGAAAACGGGTCGGAACCTAAATCTGGTCAAACCCAGATTAGGAAAACTTATTTATCTCCCTAACTGTGCTAGATTTCATGAATATTCCCGCTAATGACCTATACCATCCTGGACAAAAACCATGTTCTATATTTCTCAGATTCTTCTTCGTTTTCTTGGAAATCTTCCCGAAACTTGAATGCTTCTATTTCAACATGTTTTTTATTGGGAAACCCTTAATCATGAGTGGAGACCACCATGTGCAACTTGGGAACGAACCAATGTTCACGAACCATGTTGGAAACTAATATTCAAAAACCCATGTGACCATTCTTGATTTGGGTGAGTTCTCATATGTCAACCTACAAAATTAGGTACTGAAACAACTAGAGGTACAAGAACAGAGCCAACATTATTCATTAGTAAACTTTGCTTAAAATATCTTATTAATTCATCAAGAACTTAGCAAATTCATTAAAATAAGAAATCATTACCTTTAAATGCTCGTTGCAAGGTTTAAGGATTAAAAGCATGGATTTCTAGGATAATAGGGCCTGGTTCTATTATAAAGCAGGGTGGTAGTGGGAAAAAGAGGTATGAAATCATGTAAAAAGGGAGGCCACCAGGAATATCAGGAGCCAATCCATAAAAACTAAAAGATTATGTTATTGATTTTGGTGAGGATTCCCTTGGGCACTATGGCTATAGATGTCCAAAAAATTGGTATGCTCTCCAATACTGACTTTAGCAAGATTACGCAACCCCTACGGTAAAGGAGTCTATTGACCCATGAAAAAATGTGTGCTTCCACCTTTTTGTATAACCACAACCAATATGAAAACCTATAATGATTTGGTTTAAGAAAAAAACCAAGGTACTTGAACTGTGCATGGTCTTCAACCCGTAGAGGAGAATTTTCTGGGTGTCCACATGCTAGGAGGCATAATTTGTCTTTGTTTATCTCCATACATGTGGTTGTGCAATAAAGATCCAATACTTCTTTTAAAGTAGTAAAGTCCCTTTGAGTGCCTTGCACAGAACATAATGCATTTTCAATGAAAAGAAGGTGAGTGATAGATTCTTGTGTTGAGACCTATACTCCCCTGAGAACTCATCTTAACCTGGAATTTCTTATTAATTTTCTTAAGGCCTCTACCACGATTAAGAAGAGGAAGGGGGGAAATGGGCACCCTTGTCAGATCCCTCTCGAAGATTGGAAAAACATTGAAGGAGATCCATTATGATACAGACTGGATACATCCCATTATCCATTTAAGATTTGAGAGATCATACCCATCTTCAACAAGACTAGACTAAGGAAATTCTGACTCACTCCATCGTAAGATTTGGATAGATCTATCTTAAGGATAATCAAAGGTTTCTTGAACAACTTTACCGAATGGAACATTCTTTGAGAAATCACCACCACATCATGTATTTGTCTTCTTTGCAAAAAGCCAAATTGTTCTTATGATATAACTTCACTCAGGATTGGCTTTAAATGCATGGCTATAATCTTGGCCACAATATTATACATTACATTACAACATGAGATTGGCTAAAAGTCTACGAAGGAAACACCATCTTGTCTTTTATGTATGACTGTAATGAATGTAGAGTTTAGGGATCCTAAGACTTTCCCTAAATAATAAGACTCTTTATCATCCTTCAACATCTCATTAAAACCCAAGAAGAATTCCATTGTGAGTCTGTTCAGGCTGAGACTCTTACCTTTTTTCATGGAGGAAAGTGCCACATAAACTTTTGGCTTCGTTACATTTTCTACCAGGAACTGGTTCATTTCTTCCATGAAAGCAATAGAAAATTTGTCTATTACCTCCAAGATTTTTTGAATTGGTTAGCCGTTCAGTTCCTTAAAGAGTGTATTGAAATGACAAACCCCATCCTCAGATTTTTCCTTAAAATAATGAATTGTTGTTCCATCCATAGTTTTAATTTCCCATATCATGTTCAATTTTTTTCGATAATTTGTGTGTTGATAAAATAACTTGGTATTATTGTCACCCTTGTTAATCCAAATGGCTTGGCTCTTAAGAAACCAAACTGCTTCTTCCTTCTCTGGAAAATATTTTCATGAGGATTTCAGTGCTCGTAGTTGGGCTAAATCACTATTAGAGAAAGTTCTTGAAACATTGTCTTCATAAAGCTTAGAAATTTGGTTCTCTGTCTCCTTAAGAATGGCCTGAGACCTTTCGTTTTATGATTTAATCCATTTTTTTAGTACAACTTTGATTCTAGCCATATTCTCTGTGAATTGAATCATATAAGAAGAAGGAGAGGAGGGAGATAAATGTTCCCAATTGGAATAAACTAGCTTCCTATAATATTCCTCGGAGAGCCATGAGTGATTAAATTTTAACGGTGATGGGGGTTTCTCTCTACCATAATCCATTTGAAACAACACAAACATGTGATTTGAGAGACCATCTGAGGACACCCGTGATTTCATAATAAACAATTTTTTCATCAATGCTTTAGATACTAGAAAATGGTCTTGTTATCGTAGGATTTTTACTTGTGCAAATCCCACCACAAGATCCCCAAATCTTTCATAACAATGGAAGAAACTACCATTGTAAACTTAGTAGGATCTTCCCTTATTTTAGCGATGGAAGAGGCCCACCACAAGAGAAGATTCCCTGGTGACCTCAAGGGATAAAATATCAAGTTTATTAGCCAATCCTACCTCCTCCTATCTTGCTCACTGATTTGGTTGGTCTAGTTCTAGGAAAGAGAGGTTGTGATGTAGTTTGTTGTACTTTCCTAGTACAAGAAAAATTTGAAACATATGTATTGTTGGACACACCGACCACACTGAGAGGGTGGGTGAATCAATGTAGGGCTCTTTTTAAACTTCCCTTCACAAAAACTCCTTAGTTAGCAATCAACATTTTCTCATCACTTATTATTGTCATTTATAACTAGTTGTATGTGAACATATATCAACAATAGATAACAACAACATATATCATCAACAAGCCATCACCACAAAGAACACAAAGAACAAAAGATGTATGTACAATTTTCTTTTTATTATGGACAACAATCCTTGGGTTTATCAACAACAACTGAATAGATTTACAACTCCACAAGAGCACCAACTCTGCAATGCAAGACTCAACTTACACAACTCAACACCAAGTGAGAGGAGGATTCAATCCTCAACAGATACCAATCTGTCAATAGGTACATGACCTGTCAGTAGTGCAACACGCATATGTACGCGCCCTACCAGTAGTACAACTCATGTATGTACGCAACCAATCTGTACTGTAGCCTGCATATTCCTTCTGATCAACTAGAGTTTTATCTCCTTGAAAAACTCAGATCCTCTACAACCTTCAGTCACAACCACTTCTTCCCTTCACTGTCCAATCTGTACCATAACCAATCACAACACATATATTCTCTCCAACAACTTACCCATGCTCCTCAACCATACAATATGAATGTTACTCAATCATAAGTAACTGATATACTATAACAACCATATCAGTACTGAACTATAAGAGTGTTTCTCACTCTATCAATCAACCAACATAACCATATCACAAAAACCATACCAAGAATTCCTTAAGCATTCACCATACACTAAGCAAGAGTATCCATCAAGACAATCATGTAACCATACCAAAATTTTAATGGAAAATCTGAGCCCATAGAATGTAGATCTGGAAATTGATTCAACCTTCAAGAAGTTGGCACCAGCTCACACTCAAGTCTCCATGACTTCTTCCAACTGTACGTGCTCTGACCTCCTTCAACTTGCATGTGTACGCGCCCTGCCTCATTGTAGCCCGTGTATGTACGCACTCTGGCCCATTTCTACTCGTGTACTCCTTCATAAACTAGGGGTTCTAAACTTCCGAAACTTTCGCCATCAAGATCTCAAACTTACAAAAACTTTGATGCGTCCATGAGATCCTGCAGTCAATCTCTTCCTCATAATAGATCTTCAATATATGCTCAAGAGAGATGTTTTTACAAGAGACCCTTGTCTCTTATTTATACTCTCCAAGTAGCTTCATTAGAAGCATCCATTAGGACACTTTTTCCACATATCCACTTTATCCACATAACCATTTGTCCACATAGCCACCTTTATCCAACTTTGTCCACCTAGCCATTTTGTTCACATGGCCACTTGTTCATTTAACCCACTTTCCATATTTTAGGGTTAACCCTCTTATAACCACTTTCCATAATTAGAAAGTTCTCCATTAAATTTATTATTTAAATAATCCTCTTTGACTTTATCACTTCACTTTATTATTTAAATAATTTATTCTTTGTAAAAACTTTGACTTCTTTGACCTTTTGGGGCTTCTAGCCAACACATGAGGGTCCTCCAATTGCGTAAGGCCATAAATATCAATCATGAGGAGTTATGTGACGTTCCACATACCACCAGAAATGGAATGACAAGCACTATCCATCTAGGATAGTTTCACTGAAAAATTCACTGATCTTCATCTCATTATTCCAAAATTAAGCATGGATTCTCTAACCATACTTCTAGGATAACTCAATCGCAAAGCATCTTCCCGTGAGGGATTTCACCATAAGGGGACCACTTTGGAGTTCATCCATTTGTACTTCTTATCAATAATGACAAGAAAATAATGAGTCATCTTTACATCAATCCAACTGGAATATCCCATGACAATACATCACTATGACATTGTCCCTTTGTAATTGATTCTATGTTTGACCACATGATCCAATGATCAATACATTAATTCATCCATCCATCAATGACAACACATCGATCCATATTCATCTATGGATGATATCATCTATGCATCATTAATCAATGACTTCACTTGACATCAATTCATTTATAACAATGATAATACATACTTTATCAATATACTATGACATGACATTGTTCCTTTGACATCAATCCTTTGACAACAATGACAACATGATCCAACAATCTCCCCCTTTAGAATTGATGGCAATACCAACATTGATGTCAACACCAATCATTGATGGAAACATTTAGACATGGCATTTCTCTTCATCAAAAGTCATCTCAATCACATCAATGTGACTATCTCTCCCCCTTTGACATCAATGACAAAGGGCAGTTCTCTCCTTGGGGCTGCTCCCCCTGCCTGAACTCTCCTTGGGGTTGCTCCCCCTACATGGATTCCTTTGATATTCCTCTGAATAATGTCTCCATTTTTTAACAAGGCATATCACTCTGATGTAATGTCGAAGACATATCACTCATGCTTCCCCTGTGACCATTGCTCCCCTTGGAACTATGCCTCTGTGATCTTTCTCCAAGTGGAGGGATCTTTTTCAAGTATTTATCTTTGCATTTGATAAATATCTCCTCTTGGAATCATGGGAAGAAGAATGGCTCCCCCCGCGGGTATGTTTCCACCTATCTTCTCTACAATATGAACAATATGCTACCACTGCAATCCTTAGACCTGTCCATGCATCAAACTCGCGCCATACCATACATAATGAAACAAAAATATATGTCAACAATGAATAGAGAATCATGAACAAAATATCAACCATGTACATCTTGTGCCATATTGTGTGCCAACCATGCACAACACCCATGTACACCAACCATGTACATCAATACCATACAATGCACCATAATATATCATCAATGAAGTGTATCAACCATATGCCAACTGTTTACCAACCAAATGCCTCTACCAACATGCCAACCATGTGACTCAAATAAGTGTCATATCACTTATGATATTTTGCTACCATGAACCAAGTGCCACAATCATGTATCTCAACCATCAAGCATCATAACAAGTGTCTCAACTATATCATCCCATACATCATGCACCAAACCTCAACAAGATGAAATGAAATCAAGATGTGATCTCATATATGTATGTCATATCAACCATAAACCATGTGCCAAACATGCTGCTAGTAGGTGCCTCTAACAATGTACCAAAAGTGTACTAATCATGCATCAACTATAGATTGAGCTATGACTCATCAATGATGTATAACATGACCACTTCATCAACTCATCAACTACATGTCCCAATATGTAGCTCAACCACATGCCAAATGCATGCACCAAGATATCCAACTTCTAACAATACATCATAAGATATATCAATGGAACTCAAATATGTATTAGCCATGTACCCCAATAGTTCTTCCTCAACCTCTATTCACTACAACAAATACTAAGCATCCAAAAATACATGTACTAGAAGTGTGTCTCAATAGATCAATGAAATCTCTAGCTCACATCATTATGATATATCTCATAACCAAAGTGCCATAACTTCACTGTCAAAACCAACATTGTTCCTCAATAGAAAAGTGTCTCAATCCACACTCTAGGGTTAGTATCATGCATCCAAGATAGTCTTTCAACATTCAATCATATGTCACCACCATACATATATCAATTATGTATGCCAACATGTAATGATGAAAACCTGCAACAAACCATGTCAGACCCTGCAACAAACCATGTCATACCCTACAACACAGAGTTATACCATCATACCATGTTGCAATTCATATGCATATCCTTTTTCCCAATTCTTTTACCACATATACGCGGCTTTCTATACAGACAACTTGCGTATGTATGTGACTATTACCAATGTAACCCACGTATTATTCAGAAGAAGTCAAGCTTGAGCTTGCCTTAGGGCTTCGATTCTATTATGATTGTTTAGTCTTCTTCACCCACTTCTGAAAGTGTCCCAACTTCTCAGAACTTGATCTCTGAGCTTCCATATTTTCAAAATTGTCTTCTCTTCTAGCCTCATGTGTTCTTCTAGTCATACTATATGAAACACTCCTCATGGATTGTCTTCTTGTGTTCCAATAATCCTGGTATTTGTGGCCAAATCCACTACAACTATAGCATCTCATGGTGCGACAATGAGTAGCAATGTGTCCTACTTGATTACATATCCAACACCTTAAGGTGTTATGAAACCTTTCATTATCTCTCCTTGCATAATATATGCATTCCAAATATTTGTGACCATATTCATTACATGAGTAACAGTGACCATGAAAAACATTTTCATACCTTTTCTTTGGTGTCCATCTTGAAGGTGTTTCTCTTCTTTGAGGTGTAAATATGGCTTCTTGATGTCTTCCTTGCTTTGTTCTTTTGAAAATTTCCTTTCCTCATGTAGATGGTTGTCTTGCAACATTATTTCCATCTTTTGAGAATGAGGGACTTACCTCATGCTTCTTTGAGGTGATTTCTTCAACATGTGTAGCTTCTTTGTTGTATCCAGGACATGATTTATCATTTGGTGATCTTTGACTATCCAACATCTCATTCAATATTGTTGAGCTATTCAAGAATTTGTTTGACTTCTCTACTTTCTTTCTAAGATCAACAACTTCAGCTTCCAACTTATGACATGACTCTTCCTTTTCATTTACTTGATTCTTTA
>SNQJ01S0045280.1:32718-58998 GCA_010110895.2 Picea sitchensis | reverse complement strand
AAGACTCAACTTACACAACTCAACACCAACAGAGAGGAAGATTCAATCCTCAACAGATACCAATCTGTCAACAGGTACGCGACCTGTTAGTAGTGAAACATGCATATGTATGCGCCCTACCAGTAGTACAACTCGCGTATGTACGCGACCAATCTGTATTGCAGCCTGCATATTCCTTCTAATCAACTAAGTTTTTCTCTCCTTGAAAAAATCATATCCTCTATAGCCTTCAGTCACAACCATTTCTTCCTTTCACTGTCCAATCTGTACCATAACCAATCACAACACATCTATGCTCTCCAACAACTTACTCGTGCTCCTCAACCATACAATATGAATGCTACTCAATCATAAGTAACCAATATACTATAGCAACCATATCAGTATTGAACTATAAGAGTGTTTCACACTCTATCAATCAACCAACATAGCCATATCATAACAAACATACCAAGAATGCCTTAAGCATTCCCCATACACTAAGCAAGAGTATCCATCAAGACAATCATGTAACCATACCGGAACTTTTATGGCAGATATGAGACCATAGAATGCAGATCTAAAAATTGCTTTAGCCTTCAAGAACCTGGCACTAACTCACACTCAAGTCTCCACGACTTCCTCCAACTGTACGCTCTC
Source organism: Picea sitchensis (assembly GCA_010110895.2). Lineage (NCBI taxonomy): Eukaryota > Viridiplantae > Streptophyta > Pinopsida > Pinales > Pinaceae > Picea > Picea sitchensis. The sequence goes on along the minus strand of SNQJ01S0045280.1, from coordinate 58,359 downwards.
TGAACTCCTTCAGCCTGCTTGTGTATGTGCCCTGCCTCACTGTAGCTCGCGTATGTATGCGCTCTGGCCCACTGCTACTCGCGCACTCCTTTAGAAAATAGGGTTTTTGAACTTCTAAAACTTTCTCCATCAAGATATGAGACTTATGAAAAATTTGATGCATCCATGAGATCCTCTAGTCAATCTCTTCCTCATAATAGATCTTCAATATATGCTCAAGAGAGATGTTTTTACAAGAGGCCCTTGTCTCTTATTTATACTCTCCAAGTAGCTTCCTTAGAAGAATCCACTAGAACACTTTCTCCACATATCCACTTTATCCACATAACCATTTGTCCACATAGCCACCTTTATCCAACTTTGTCCACCTAGCCACTTTGTTCACATGGCCACTTGTCCATTTAACCCACTTTCCTTATTTTAGGGTTAACCCTCTTATAACCACTTTCCATAATTAGAAAGTTCTCCATTAACTTTATTATTTAAATAATCCTCTTTGACTTTATCACTTTGATTTTTTATTTAAATAATTTCATCTTTGTAAACACTTTGACTTCTTTGAGCTTTTGGGGCTTCTAGCCAACACATGAGGGTCCTCCAACTTCGTAAGGCCATAAATCGCAAACCGTGAGGAGTTATGTGACGTTCTGCATACCAAAGGAAATGGCATGACAAGCACTATCCATCTAGGATAGTTTCACTGCAAAATTCACTGATCTTCATCTCATTATTCCAAAATTAAGCATGGGCTCTCTAACCATACTTCTAGGATAACTCAATCGCAAAGCGTCTTCCTATGAGGGATTTTACCATAAGGGGACTACTTTAGAGTTCATCCATTTGTACTTCTTATCAATCACGACAAGACAATAATGAGTCATCTTTACATCAATCCAACTGGAATATCCCATGACAATACATCACTATGACACTGTCCCTTTGTCATTGATTCTATGCTTGACCACATGATCCAATGATCAATAAATAAATGCATCCATCCATCAATGAAAACACATCAATCCATATTCATCTATGCATCATTTATCAATGACTTCACTTGACATCAATTCATTTACAACAATGACAATACATACTTCATCAATATACTATGACAATACATTGTTCCTTTGACAACAATGACAACATGATCCAACATATATAACAATTGCCAAGCTAAAGTACACAACAATAACCTTTTTAGACACTAGGAAAGATAGATTGCAATGACTATTACAAATTTGCAGCAACAAACAATCATATAACAATAGTAAATGATTTGTAACAACAACAATAATTAGTGCTCAGAAATACCAAAATTGACCTTGAAAAGTAAGCATAAACCAATAGAATATTATCTGATTATTAGAGGTGATTTCTGAGTGAGTTAAGCCACCTTTAGATGAGTGTATGCAACAATTTAATGTGGTTTTAGATGGCTGTAGCAAACTTTATAACAAAAAAAAGAAATATTGAAATTTTTCTAGGGTTATAGTTAGTAGAACACTTAAGAGATTTTAGAGAAAGGTTTTATCAATTATTTTCACCACAATAGTTGTTTCTAGATTAATTCATTTCTAGGGCTATGGAGTCTCAAATGCACCCAATCTTGAAGCTTGATCTACTTGAAAACAAGAGGTAGGGTATAAAACCTAAGGTGCAAGCACATTTGGGCCTTAGGATTTAGACTTTGAGGAGAAGGACGTCTAGGGTGCAAGCACTTTTGGCCCTTAGATATCATTTTCCCCTTCTTGTAGCTTCAACTAGGTCAAAGATCAATTGTCTAGGGATTCAGGGTTCTAACCCTAGCAAGGACAATTCACAAATTTTGGACAAGTAAAATCTTGTGAGGAAGAAGCACTTATGTTCCTGTCTTAGGGTTTCAATAAAAAAGACTACTTACAAAAAAATAATAATTTCACAATAAACATCAATAACATAACATAGCATTGCAGAAATTTACTTACTCCATCCAAGAAACCATGAGAATTGAACTCTAATTGCATAAATATCCATCCAAAATCAACAAACCATCCACAATAGATCCATTCCAAGCATAGTGCATGAGAGATAAAGACCAATAACCCCTAAGGGGTTGAAAAATTCAGAAATAGCTCTCAAAATGGTGAGGAAAAGATGATGATAAAATGAAATTGAGGGTTAACCTTTTTATATGAGGTTACCCTAGCATATTTTTCCACATAAAATATCGACATCAAAATAGAAGTGGGGTTGACCCCTTATTTTCCCTTTACAAAATGTAATAAAACAAAACACACTATAATGATCCACATGTGCGAGACGTAAAGCATCCTTAGGCAAGGAGAAGGCCTCCAAAGGCCACATGGCACTAATATGGAGTGGGGGAAAATTATGTCTCCCCTTATGTTACCCTTGTGAGGGCCCCCCAGTAGTACCCCTTTTCCCTAGGTGGTGACAACATGGGACTAGGGCATAGAAGCTAACCACCAAGGTGAAACAAGGAAAATGACACAATTTTCCAAGCTAGTGATCCATTATCCAACTTCAACCAAATATCCTCATCCACATACCCAAAAAATTAAGTACAACACTTTGCATGAAATAAGGAATAACATACCTCATGGTGATGCTAGCTTACCATCTCCCATACATTGGGTTGCTTGGTTTTGATGAGCCTTGGTTGACCTGTAGCTATAAAGGTGAATGAGGGGGGATGTTGAGCTACCATCTATGGAAATGTTTATCATCATCATGTTAGAGATCATGTTATCCATTGTGGGCCACGAGACATGATCTCCTCTAGTTAACCCTAGGCATGGGGGTGTAACAGGTCCAATATCTTTGAAATTTCAGCCTTGTTAGGAAAAATGTTCCTCTAGGTTGGCACCAGTTTCACATGCGCAATATCAATCAACCTATGCTTCTAAAAAAAGGATGAAAAGAAAATGCTCTAGGGATCCTGCTTGGGGATAGCTCCCCATACTTATCTCAAATATAGAGTTAGATTTATGTCTCCCCCATCAAAAGTAGCGACTCTTCCAAAGCCTTGGACTTTGCCATATTTTATCAAAATGGGGCTATATCTGAATACGAGTCATAGATATTTAAGACATAAAAGTTTAACCCTGATTCTTTCACTTCCATATTGAGAAAAATAGAATAATTGAGCAGAGATGTAGATATGGATTTCAATGCAGAAATCCATCCCAAGAGTAGTCCTCCCAATTGGCCATCTACATCTAACATAAAAAAAAGACCAATTTTTTAGCCACAGTTACAAGACTGCATAGGCTATGTTTCCTTCCACCATTGTTTCCTGAATAAGAATTATGTCCGGTTTGTGGCTCAGAATGATCCATTTCAGGGCTAGCTACTTACGGGCACCCCCCATCCCTTGAGTGTTATTGGAGAGCAAAATCACGGGGAAACCTTCTTAAGGGATTTCCCCATTCCAAGGAACTCGGAAATGGTGTATTTCTTCCCTTTCTTAATTTCATGTAAGACCCTCTATTTAGTGTATTTCTTCCCTTGTCCCCATGTTTATGGGACAAGGGATTCCCTTTGCACAAGGAGGTATACATAATCTACGCCCCACTGGATTTGAACTTGTGACCTCTAAAGAGGAAAAACGTGTTATTAACCATTTATTGAAAAGCTTATTTTTTCTTATACATGACTATAAGAAGGATATTACATCTGTTTTTTCAAATTAATTATATGTGTGTGTGTGTGTGTGTGTGTGTGTGTGTGTGTAGTTATATTATATATAACTATATAATTTATATAGTCATATTATATATAAATTTTTTATTTTTATTTTTAATTTTAAATGAAATTTAGTGTTTTAATTTTATTTTCAAAATGTTTTTTAAAATAAACTTTTAGCTTAGACAATTTTATTATTTTTTCAAATATTAGTATTTTAGTACTTTTAGCTTAGGAAATTTTAGTATTTTAGTATTTTTTCAAATGTAATACACACACACACACACACACACACACACACACACATACACACACACATATATATAACAATTAGAACGACTAATTATCCAAATTAGATTGTCCTTTGGGGAAGGCCAAAAGACACCAAATCAGAAATCCCAAAGGGTATTGCATGAGCATAGTATTGATTTCACCAAGCCTTGGGGCTTCTTTGATGGAGCTTGTCAAGGCTCTCCAAGAATGTGTGGGTGTTGGCACAGGGGAAGACCCAGGTTTAAACACTTCAACAACGCACCAACAAAACCCTAACTACCGGCCCTTTTGGCAACACTTGTGAAGCAGATGGAGTCTCACCCGAGGTAGAGGAAGGGGGTGTTGTAGGACTTAGGTGTCTACAAACTAGCTTGGACACAGATCTATGATCACAACACTTAACAAATAACTTAGCCAATAACATGCATTAGTTCATTCACATTGCAGATTAACCCTAACTACACAATATCGCAGTAATCATAAGATCAAATACTTCCAAGCACATAGTATTAACTCAGATATAGCATTCATTTACTATCAATAGATCACTAAGCATCCATACATCTATGTAACATACATCAAGTTCAATGCACTAAGCAGATAAATACATAAACAACATGAATAACATTGCACAAATCACATCAACACAGGATATACGTGGTTCACCCTAGTGTGGGGCTACGTCCACCAACTCTTCTTCTTCTTTACTGATCTTTAATATTTCTACATCCTTCTGCTCCTATGAACAAAGCCACAGAGCCTACTCCTCAAAGGACATGAGATTTGCGCGCACCTCACCAGATCCTCCTTCCCCGAATTAGGTCAAGGCATAAAGCCTCTTACAATTACTTGCACTAAGCTCTTCAAGTCTCAACACATAGTATGCACAAAAGCCAACAAATATTCTTTGCACTTAGCAACCTTTACATATTCTTTCACAAATCCAACTCAGATTGACTTCGATCTAAGTCCTATCTACTTTATTTATACATTACAAAAATGCCTAAACATGGGTAAACCCATGGGCCAACATCCCATACCCATTATATAAACCCTAAAATCCCAAAAATATCACAAAAATGGGAGAGATATCGCGATCTCCACTTCTCCTGGGCACTTCGTCTTCGACCAGTATGTCGAAGTCCCAAAAATGGTCAAACATGACCAACGTTTCCTCAAAACTTGGTCGAGGGCCAACAGGCCCCCAACACTCACCTGTGACTTGTCCCGAGTCACTCCAATCTGGGAAACTCTGCTTCGAAGGCCTCGAGCTTAGCTCGAGCTGCCTCAACTTGCTTCTTCGCCAGATCCTCCTGATCGACGAACTCTTGAAGTACTTGCTCGGTGATAGGCCCTTCCAGGCATTGTTTCACTGTCACGACCATCTGTTCCAGCTGTGAGCCGTGTCCCTCAATCTCTTCGAAAAGTGTGCAAGCTTCATTATGGATCGGCTAGAGTCTCTATGTCACTTCCATAACCTTTCTCTAGATGGCAGTAACCTACTGCTGGACTGTGCGCTGCTCCTATGACCTCTTCATCTTCTCAACTAGAGTCAACAGTTTCATCTGTGCTTGTATGGTGGGCACCTGTTGCTTTGCTTCCTGGATTCGTGCTTCCAATATCTTCAGCTCTAGATATTTTTCAAGGTGCTCATAGGTCTTCACACTTCGATCACTCAATTTTTTACATTCTGAGGCCAATGCCCTGAGTCGTTCTACTGCTCTCCTGGCCACTTCTTCCCTTTAATCCTGCACTTCTTTTGGAGTGCTCGACACTGCTTGAGGTTCTAATTCTGCTAATCTTGCTTGAAGTTGCTAAATAGCCTCAACAAGCTTCCCCACTTGTATTTCCGTTGACTCCGATTCCTCCTATACCAAGGCCGACACAGAGCAAAGTGCTCTAGTCATTGCCTCTTTAACCCTAATCTTCTCCATGAGTAGTTGGTCTTTCTCTTTCTATATTTTCTCTTTGTCCTCTTTGAACATCTCCCTAAGTTCATCTTTCTCTTTCTACGCAACTCGAAGTTGCTCTAGGACCTCCTCCTTTTATTGCTTTAAGGACTTTGTGGCCTATTCCTTTTCCTCTTGGGATCAACGAAGTCGAACCTTTGTCGCATATGCTAACCTTCACAACTGGGTAGTCTGATCCCACAATTCTACATTTTCTGCTGAGGATGGCGCAATAGGTATTGCGCGACTCGAATGGATATCTTGTTGGATGTATCTGAGTTCTTTCTCTATTATGTTATACATCAACTCCTTCTTTTCCCCATGTTTCTGGAAGATATATTCTAAAGAGTCTTCTACAACTGTGATGATGAGGTCAATGTCATCCACTGTGAGCACATTCTTTGACTGAGGCTTGTTGGCGCGATCCTTCCTCCTTACCGAAGGTTTCTCCGGGGAAACCTTCCTCTTCTGCGATGCTTCTACTTTGGTGAGGGGATCCTTTGGTGGTGTAGCTTCACCTTTGTCCTTCTTTTCTCCTTCTTCCCCACCTTCCTCTTGGTTCACTTCATCTCCTCCTCCTCCTACAGGTGAGTCAGGCACAGTTTCCTCTGATGCATTTTCCTTCTCATCACTTTCTATGTCTTGGAATTCATCCTTTTTCTTCTTTTTCTTGGTGTTTCTCTGTCCATCATGTTCGACCCAGGTGACTAATGGTCTTCCAATGATATCGAGGTCGAAGAGTTCTGCATCCTCCACTGGTACAAGGAATTATGCTGGCCATTCCTTAGTGATATATTCTATGTCTTCCTCAGTCAAATTATAGTAAGACTGCAACTCCTCCTTACTTTCATCCCCACACGCGGTGATGTATATGAAGTGTCGGTCTGCACGGAACTTTGCTAATGGCATGTATCGATGGAGTGTATTCGGGGTCATCCACGGAAAATATTCAATGGCGTGCTTTGGCTGTAGGTAATAAGTATGGAAGACAACATTTGACTGCCACTACTTCGCCATATCGTTCGTATACCATAAGGTAGCGAACCTCGCGGCCAACGGTTCTGATGGCTCGACTTCAGGGAATGTTTCTCCTTCTGGCATATGCCAAGCAACAAATGAAATGAGCACTAGTAACCAACTAAAGTGGAATTTGTATCCTTGGTCCTGCGCCTCATGGAAGTCCTTCTCCAACTCGTTGACGAGGTAACTTGCCCAGTTCATCGACATTCCTTCGACACACTTACCGGCGAGGTTGACTACGAACCCTGTGACTTATGTCCGACGGTTCTTTTTGACGATATTGCCAGTGATCACCTGACAATCTAGGAAAACTGCACCATCCTAGATGGAGGCTACCTTGTAGCCTCGATTTCCCTTCTCTACATCGTCGTAAGATTCCTTTATTCACTGTTCCAGGGAGCGATCTAATGTCTTCCCTAGGTAGAACTAGTGAGGGTCCAATCCCTTCATGCTTATGACAGTGATTAGGTGGATCAACACTAGATCCACAGTGACATGCCTGTCAAGCCACAAATACCCTCCATGGTAGCACGATAGGAGGAGTTTAACGCAAGCGTTAACCTCCTGATGTCGGTCGAAGTGGGGGATCTTCATTACGTTCAATATCGTGGAGAACACCAGCTTTGTAATCCATGGTTGGGGAACTATCTTGGGATTCTTCCCAGTCATCTTCATCAAGTACCCATGCGGTGCGAGCATCGCATAGTTCTTTAGGTCTCCAAGGTTAAAGTCGTTTATCTTCAAAGCTGGGATCAGTCCCAACTGGGGTCCAACTACGTGTATCCCCTTCGGGAGGTACGCAGTGATGAGCGTGTACTCAAAGTCACGTGGGACATTGTCATGGTTAATCGTGCCAGCCAGAGGCGGGGTGTAGTCAGGCAACACTGACGGGATCTGCTTCACGTTAGCCAGATCATCGCAGTGCTTGCTTCTTTTCTCAACAACGTGGCTAGAATGCCACCTAGTTGATGGGGATGCTTGGAATTCTCCAGTCGATGATGCCTGTATTCCTACAGACATGAATTTCTCAGTCATGAGATTGACAAGTATCTCTTCCACAGACTTCTATACTGCGCTACGCTCATCCGACATCCACACTTTTAATAAAATAACCCGGGTAGGCGGATGGACAATCAAAGTAATAAAATGAATGGCAAAGTGTAGACAACACAACATGGTATGCAATCAATTCTCTGTTAGCGTGGATATCTCAGTTTGAAAAAAGTGGTCCCAACACAACATCCGGCGAGTTAAATAATCAACTTCGTAAAGGATTCCTTCAACAGGTATGAATATGTCCATCAGTGTGCATCCATCTGTTATGGCGCGGTCTCAATGGTCCAACGATGATATTTCTATCAATAACTGTGTTTCTAGCCATTCTGGAGCATTGTTCTAACGTTCGGGACACCTCCAACGTTCATATAACTTCACCATGGCGAAGTCCCATTCTGCACGATTCTGTTATTCCGGCAAGGTTCAAGTTCTGCAAGCCTTCCTTCTGCAAAGTCTTTTTTGGGACTTCTCTTAGTTTTTCTAATTTTTCTTTCTTCTTACTGAGCTTTCTGGCCTTCTTTCCTATAATTTGAGTCTTTGGATTCCTCTTTCCATTCTTATTCTTTTCTTCCCTTAGCATAGTAACTTCGCACTACTAAGGGTCTTCCAAAGGTTTCAAGGGTAGTACCTCTTCTCTTACTATTTCCGGGGTGAATGTACTTCTTTCTTGTATGGACAGGTTCTTTAAACTTTCTTGTGTGCTTCATGCTTCGATAGGTAGTTCTCTGGCCCTCTGTTGCTATGACTTATTCTCTTGTTCTTCTATTAGTCGCTTTATTTTTCTAGTCATGAAGTCCTTTAATTCTTTCTTTTTTTGTTATGTGGCTTCCTCCTCTGCTTTCCTTCGAATCTAATCTTTCTCAATCCAAGTCTTTCCTAAAAAAAGGGGGAAAGGGGTGTTGTTCTTAAAAAACTTAATGAATTCAAATAATTCTTCAGTCGATGTTCCATGGGAAAGCATAGGTACATTAGTAACTCTTCCACATGGGATTATCATCTTTCCTTTAAACAAACCTATCTTTCCCAATGAAGGTACTATAGCAGGTTTTCCCAAAATTTCCCAAGTTCTTTCTGGCATAATATTCACCCGTGTGTCCTCATCCAAGACACAGTTTATGTCGAAGTCTCCTATTCTTGTTTCTATGCGCTTCTTCTCTTTGAATATCTCTGGTAAACTGATGTCTCTTTGATCATTCAGTGTTTCTTTCAATTGTAATAACATATTCTCAAATTCTTTCTGGTTTTCTAACATATCCTCAGTATTTTGACCTCCTTCATAGTTTTCTTGTCTCATGTTCATCGGTTCAACTTTAGCAATCATTCTAGGGAAATCCTCAACCTAATGACCAATAGATTTACAACAAAGACAAATAGGACCTATACCAGGGTATTCCTTAGTAAGATGTCCCAGTCTTCTGTAATTATAATACAATGTCAATCCTCTCTTTCTTTTAAATGATCCCCAACCCTTCTTGTAATGTGCACTAGGGTCACAGTGATGGACCTGCAATCTGCAACACTTCTTTCTAGGTTCCTGCATCCACTTGTTAGTCCAAAAATTCTTTCTATGCATAGGAATAACATATCTTTCACTATCTTTATCACATTTATTCAGATCCATTCTGTCTTCTAACTGTGCCCTAGTTTTCAGACTAGGCCAGAATCTATCAAACATACCTAGATTCATACTTTCGAAGAAAAAATTTCCACTTATCTTACCTTTATTAGAGCACGGGGCTTTAAGATCTTACCTCTTTTCTTCACATCCGGTTTCTTTCTTAGCATAGAGCTTCACAAGTCAAGTAGAATACTGCGCACTGCAACAACATATCTACGCACAAAGCTTTATGTTTTCTTCAGTTCCCAACAATCACAATTTTAGGTCCCGACAACAAAACCATTTGTTGGCATAGGGGAAAACCTAGGGTTCAATGCTTCAACAATGCAATAATAAAACCCTAACTACCGACCCTTTCGGGAACACCTACGGAGCATATGGAGTCTCACCCGAGGTAGAGGTAGGGGGGTTGTAGGACTCAGGTGTCTACAACCTAGCTGAGACACAAATCTGTGATCACAACACTTAACAGAGCACTTAGCCAATAACATGCATTAGTTCATTCACATCGCAGATTAACCCTAAGTACACAACAATGCAGTAATAATCATATCAAATACTTCCAAGCACATAGTATTAACTCAGATCTAGCATTCATTTACCATCAATAGAGCACTAAGAATCCATACATCTATATAACATACATCAAGTTCAGTGCACTAAGAAGATAAATACATAAACAACATGAATAACATTGCACAAAGCACATCAACATAGGATATACGTGGTTCACCCCAGTGTGGGGCTATGTCCACCAACTCTTCTTCTTCTTTATTGATCTTCAATCTTTCTACATCCTTCTGCTCCTGTGCACAAAGCCACAGAGCCTAGTCCACAAAGGATAGGAGATCCGCGTGCACCTCGCCAGATCCTCCTTCCCTGAATTAGGTCAAGGCATAAATCCTCTTACAATTACTTGCACTTAGCTCTGCAAGTCTCAACACACATTATGCACAAAATCCAACAACTGTTCTTTGCACTTAGCAACCTTTACATATTCTTGCACGAAGCCAACTTAGATTGACCTCGATCTAAGTCCTATCTAATTTATTTATACATTACAAAAAGGCCTAAACATGGGTAAACCCATGGGCCGACATCCCATACCCATTATATAAACCCTAAAATCCCAAAAGCCTGCAAAAATGGGTGAGATCCCGCGATCTCCTCTTTGCCTAGGAGCTCCGTCTTCGACCAGCCTGTTGAAGTCCCAAAAATGGTCAAACACGACAAATGTTTCCTCAAAAATTGGTCAAGGGCCAAAAGTGGGGATGGAGTCGTACTCTTTTTAGATCATCTCCATTTCTTCTCCTTAAAATATGGGCCAAGACTGGGAACAAATAACATGGTTGAATTCTACACCCTCTGGATGTTGATGAAAGTGGCACTTGAAAAAAATATTAGGTGTTTGCAAGTTCTTGGAGATTTTAAGTTGTTGATGGATTGGGCTAATGGAAAATTTCATATTACAAATTTGGTCTTGGATCCAATCATGGCACTATGCTTGGAGAAAAAAGATATGTTTGAGGAGGCCTCATTTTTCCATATCTACATGGATTTTAATAAAAAAATGGATATGTTGTCAAAATAAGCCATCATGCTACAAGGACTCCTTGTGGAATGTGAATATAAGGACAACGCTCTACTAGCAGCTACTCAATTGTCTATGTTTTGATGTTTGGTTGATAGGTCTTGGGGTAGATATAGAACTGTGTTTTCTTGGAGGTTAAAGACGATTCTAGTTATGTTAGGTTTTGTCTAGATTGATTTGTATGGCTATGTATGAATCCTATATGGATCTCTTTTGGAAGATGAAATGTATATGTCTAGGCTAGTATTAAGGAATATGAACTAAGCCAAAAGGATAGCTTATGTGTATTTTTATTTCCTACTGAGATATCAAATACAAGGAGTTTTCGATTGGAATATATATATACCCATTGTTTCAAGATGCAACTAGGGAAATTGAATTTCCATCTATTCAATTGTAAACCATTTTTCCTAATATGGACACTGCTTGGCCCTACTCTAAAGAAAGGTATATCATTATGTCAAATAGACTTGGTCTATTGGTAAATAATTTGATCAATCAAGGATGTCACCATATGGCATGAGTCCACATTTGTTGGTCCTAAAACCTTTGGTTCTACTTTGAGCATGCGTGGATAGTATGTCTTTGGAAGATCAACATAGAATATTATATGCATACCAAAAAAAGGTGGAAGGTTGAACTAGAAGGAATTATTTCTTATTACCTTTATAATGGAGTAAGGACCATACTAAAGAGGTTTTATCTTCCAATGATAACCTTTAAACTTTTCCTTTTGCAATTGAATCCAAACTTGTTTTTTGTCAATTGGATCTAGCCCGAGTGGTTGTGAGATGAAGTGTTATCCTCCCCACCCTGGTTTTATTCTTGTAAGGATATGACAAATCTTCAAGATTCTACATAATCCAATTTACCTTGGGTACCATCCTCATAATGAGGGAAAGTTCCTGGTGGGTTTCCCTAGGAAATGTATTACGCAGAGATTAAAAAACAAAAAAAAAACTTGGTCACAATATTGGAAAGATGAGGTATTATATGTGCATTGTGTCTCTATTTGTATTTTAACTAAGAACATTATGGAATAGACTAAACCTACTCATGGATTAGAATAATATTCTTAATAAAGGTCTTGGCCCTATCTCATTCTTTTGTGATCTTTGAAGTGGAGGATGTTGATGGTGGCAAAAGTGCAACATCCATAGGACTAGTTGGTTGAAAACGAAAACAAGCATGGAAGGACTATGGTTAGTGGAACTATGAAGTATACAATTATCGACGTTTAATAAAAGTTATATTTTGTTCCCACGTATAAGGGTGGACAATTGGTTATATCTATGAAACAAGTGTACTAAGGTTCAATTGAAAACTTCAATTTGACCATCAATCTAAGGGTGGAAAGTTGTGGAAGACATTAGCCGTTGTGTTAATCATAGTCTACTAGGCATACCAAAAATGGATAATAAACATAGATTCATGGGTTAACACTATAAAGGAGGGAAATCCCAAATTATACAAACAAAAATTAAGACAAGGAAGCAACATCAAAGGTTGCAGTATCCTTCTTACAAGGAACCATGATGGCCATTTTAGAGAGTCAATTGAAACCAAAAAATATGCGGTCATGTTAAAATTTAGCCATTAGTAAACCATAAACCTACCCTAATAGATTCCTAAGATTTAAAGGACACAATCAAAGGAGCATACATACCTAAATGGTGATTTATCGCAACACAAAATTTGAGGTGGTGCTCAGCATCATGTAACATACATGGCCAATAAAATTATTGTTGTAAAGTTGCAACTATATTTGATATGATAAAATGTCTAACCAACTTTAAGAAATGTGATTACCAAATCAACAAATGCCTATATTCACTTGAAAGTTCACACATCTTATCAAGTCAATAGAGGGGATCATTATGCAAATGTGTTAAGCCCTAATATTGGCTCATTACCCCTTAATTGGGGCATATTATATTAGTAATGTTATTTTATTTATGTCGGCTTTAGGCCATTAGTTGTAATTATACCTCCTAGTCTCCTATATATACCAAGGAGACATTTTCTATTATACCTCCTAGTCTCCTATATGGTACCAAGGAGACATTTTCATTTTGAATCATCTTGTACTTGAAACATTTACAAGTAAAAGGAGGTTGCCCCCTAAGAGGCTTATTATCTGAAAATTATCTCTTCACATGCTGAGTACTTTTCCTATGGCTTTTCTATGCTATATTGATGTTTGTCTCTTAACATATGGTATCAAATCAAGATCTTAGCTCTGCCATACTACATCTAAGACACACCGTGGAATTTTTAGTATATAACTTTTTCTACAACGCTTCATATATAAGGAACGGATTGAGGATATTAGATGGATCAATGTACGTTGGTTCAAAATTCAACTCCTGAGGCCTTATACTTTCGAGATACCGCATAAGATAGGGTTCTGGAATCATACTCAAATGAGTCATTGCGGAATTTTCGTTATAAAAATTTTTTTTCTCGTAACGCTTCAGACCCTTAAATCTATAGGATATTCATATAAATTAGTAAAGTATCTATGATAAAAAATTTCAGCTTCCTGGGTCATCTTAAATTTGTAGATACACCTTTGTGTAAGATAGGTATCCTAATTAACTCATTGACTAGTCTCAAGAAGCATGCCTAAGTAAAACAATCATAACTTCTTTGCTAGAGTATCCAAATTGAGTGGGATTGGTTTCATTGACTGCTGGAAAGTCTGTAGTATTTTGGGTGCTACAAATACTAAAGGAACAACAACTATATACAAACCATCCAAATGTTTCTTTGGAGGAGACACAGATGATCTGACTGACAGGATGAGATGGCCAGGCACCTGAATGATACCATGACTAAGAAGGATGGATTTTGATGGACTCTAGAGGAAACTAAGCTTTTGAACAACTTTAAAGAGGCGATGTGTACAGCTCATGTCTGGACCAATCTAATTTCACAAAACCCTTTTATTGTGGAATGTGATGCCTGGGAAATGGAATTGTGTTGTCCTAATGCAAGAAGGAAGGCCCCCGGCTTTGGAAAGCTTCCACCACCAAGGGAAGGGACTTACACAAACCTACTTAAGGAAGGAAATGATGGCAATACTGGCTGCATTGAAGAAATGGCGTCTACCTAAATAGGTAGGCACTCTGTCAAAATAGATCATGATAACTTAAATACTTTTGGAACAAAGACTATCTCTCTAAGAACAACAAAATGGGCAACCAAGATATTGGCTTATGATTTTGAAATAGTCTATGTGTTGGAAGAAAAAATGTTTTATGTATGCACTCTCAAGAAAGGATGAAGATGTTGAGGGTGCATTTATTTGTGCTATCTCATCATCCAACTACTGATAATAGAAGCTAGCCGGATGAATGGAAAATGACCTAAAAAGTGTGGACTCTCATTCAAAGAGGTTTTTGCAGCAGGATTCTAGTGCATCGATACATTTACATGGAAAATGATTCACTATGGTACAAAGATCGCTATATTTATGTAAGAACTCCCAACTCAAACAAAGGTACAATTGGAATTGCACACTTCTCCAAAGAGGGAGGGCACTCGTGATTTTGAAAACCTACCATAGACAACAAGAAGGATTTTTTAATGGCCTTTAAAACTAATGTTCAAAGGTTTGTGGTAGAATGTGGTTTTCCAACAAACAGCAGGAAAACAATTAAGACCCCCTGTGCTCCTTTGCTAACCATTATCCATCCCAAGTCACGCTAGGGAGGAGGTTTCCAGTATGGATTTCACTGTGGTTGCCAAAGTCTCAAGGAAAGAGTGTCATCATGGATTGTTGATAGACTGACCAAGTATGTGCACACTTTTTTGTGCACTCCCTCTCATCCCTTCAAAGCTAGTACACAATACACCGTGATCTATGGAGACAGCCTAAAAGCTACAGTATAAGCCCAAAGATTATTGTAAGTGACGCCGCAGATCCCATAATTAATTAGACATTTTTGGATGTAATTATTTTCTCTTGTTTAAGTACTCAATTGGCTCATAGCTCATCCTATCATCCTCAATCTAATGGAAAACCGAGATAGTGAAAATATGTCTGGAAGACTACCTTCGCTGTTTGTCTCTTGATAAACAAACACAATGGTTCAAATGGTTACCCTGGCGTAATGGTGGTATAACACTTCCTTTCATACTCCAACAAAATGACACCATTTATGGCACTTATAGATACCTCACCCTCCTTCCATCACTTCTTCTCAAGAAGAATCTAAGGTCTTTAGTGGAAGATCACATCGAGAATCACCAACAAATTCTCCAAATCTAAAGGACAACCTTACCACAGGCACATAATCGCATTGAAACAACAAGCATATCAACATCTAAGTGAAAGAAGTTTTGAAGTAGGGATTGGGTGTTTTTAAGACTACAACCATGGATACCCTCAAGCGCCAAGAAGGATGATAAACTATCACCAAAGTATTATGGACCTTATAAGGTGTTTCAAAAGATTGGTACATGGCATACAAATTAGAGTTGCCTCATACCAGAAAGTACAACGCTTCCATGTTTCATGCTTCTTAAAGAAGGCTATAGGTGACAAGATCCCAATTCAAACTATATTTTAACTCTGTACGAGGGAAGGAAAAATCATATTGAGCCCTAAGCCATCACCTACATAAGAATTCAGTCTAGGGAATAGATCCATTTAGCATTCCCATTAAATGGAGGAAACTACTGCTAAAGATTCCACTTGGGAAGATGAGTCTTTATACGAAAGCATCTAGAGTTACTGCTATCAGACAACACTTTATCTCAAGGGAGGGGCACAAGTTAAGCCTCTATTGGCTTCCACAATTCCTCTAATTGGGGTGCATGGCTATATTAGTAATGTTATTTTTTATTTATTTCCATGAAGCCATTAGTTGTAATTATAACCTCCCAGTCTCCTATATACCAAGGAGACATTTTCATTTTGAATCATCTTGTACTTGAACATTTAAGTGGGGTAAAAGGAGGTTGCCCCCTCGAAGAGGCTTATTATTTGAAATTATTTCTTTTTCAAGGTGTTGTGTACTTTTCTTGAGGTTTTTCTATGCTATATTGATGTTTGGTTCTTAACAAAATGAAAAAATATAAAATTGATAATAAGGCCTATGGAGGTAGTGTATCATCCTTGTTGAGTGATTGCATAAAATTCTGCAAATTTTGTGTGTATTGTAGAACTCTGGCCAATGTTTTGTATCACACCCTTTTGTGTCAAGAACCACTACCAATGCTATTGGCGTTCAAATAAAATATTAGTGTGCATTGTTATCTCCAATGTAAATGTTTGATAACCAATTGGAGTTGGTATCAAAAAGTCTATTTCATATGTGGTGTGTTCTTAAGTTTTCTCTAGGTTTGTAGGAACTAAAGTGGTTTATGGTTAGAATGAATCATGAACTATTTTCCCTACACATAGTGTCTCCACTAGTGAACTACTTAAATAATGGAGTACATCTCTCTATCATAATTTTAATAGTTGTGGACAATGTCATTGAATGTCCCTAATTAAAATGTAGTGGAATAATTTTGTTGTGTCATATCAAGACCCATCCCATAGTCATATGCATCATCTTATATATCAAAAAGATGAGCTAGATATAGTAGTGTAAGCATAGGTGCACTGCATAGCTTCGAACTCTTCACTTCTTCAAAATCTCATTGTTGCACCTTGATCTAGACGATGAAGCCTTGTTTCCTCAAATTCCCTCTTAATATTTGGTTAAATTGTTAGGTCAAGTGTGAGAATCTTGGAACAAAGAGTCTATATAAATTAACCAATACCAACAAAATTTGAAGTTCTATGACATTATTTAGCATAGACCAATAGCGAATCACTACCAACTTATCAAAATCAAATCGGATTCCTTCTTGGACAATTTCAAACCCAATTTAACTAATGGATGGAATTGCAAACAAACACTTGGAAAGGTTTACCTACAACTTATACAACAAAGAGTGTGTAACACCTAGTACAAATGTTGAATATGCTCATCTCATGATTTGTTGAAAATCAAGATTTCATCAAGGTACACCACCATGATTTCATTCAAGGATGGTTAGATCTCACCATTCATTAATCACATGAATGTTGTAGCATATTTAGTAAAAAATGACATCACTAACCACTCAAACACTTATTCTTGGGATTTAAAAGAAGTCTTCCATAGATCTTCTGAGTATATTTGAACATGATGATAGCCTATCTTGAGATCAATCTTAGATAAGAATTGAATCCCTCAAAGTTGATCCAAATGGTCATTAATTACCAAAATAGGTTATCATTTTTTTACTTCTATCTTATACAATGCTTTCTAGTCTATAACTAAATTCCACGTGTCATCTTTCATAGGAACCAAGACCATGGGACAACCACAAGGTGAAGAACTCGGTCAAATCATTCCAACCTCAATGAGCTCTTGAATCTATCATCGTATCTTGTCATTCTTCCATATATTTTTGCGATAAAGTGGCCCATTTTATAGTGGTGATCATACTACCAAATCAATCTAATGGTGTACCACACAATGTAATGGTACTCCTTGTGGATATATGAATACATCACTACACTATTTCAGGGTTGCATCTAGTCATTGACACTATTTTTTCCCAACATCTCATCCCTTTCTTGTTGAAAACACACATCTTCCAAATGCACATGGTTCTCTCACATCCCTAATAGTGATAACAACAAACTTTTGTGAATGTGTAATGATCTTCCAAGCTTTATTAGAAGAGACAATTTTTAGTTTTTGGAAAGGCGTATACTTGACCATCAATAGACACATACCACTTGAGGTTGTGCATATTACTTCCCATGTCAATCCCGAAGACATGGTTACCTAAGAATAACTTTGCATACTTCCATCAATGCAATATAACATAGGAATTCATATTACAACATTGAATTGTGTACAAAACAAAACATTGTTTCTTGAAAATCACTCCCTTCCATCTAAGAAGGAAAGGACATTGTGGGTGATTATTGATGTTCAATCTCAATATCTTCACTGCATCAAAATAAATAATGTTCTTCGCACTCCCACTATCAATGATAATCTAGACATGGTTTCATGATTCAATCATAGACTGGTGTAAACATTAACCTATCTCTTTTCTTCCTCATTTGGAGTAGTAATACACAATTGTTGAATTTTCTTTGCTATTATTTCTTATTGATTTTTGTCAATGGAATTTTTCTATGGCACTATCAAAGGGACACAATTGTTTCTTGCTAGACAAGTTTGAGGCTATGGATCAGTAATGACAGCTTGGCCTTTATCCATCACCATCTTTGCAACCTACATTCTTCATTGGAATGGGACTTTGTGTTGTGATGTTCACATGAATTTCTTAGGTGAGAAGGCTTCTTGGAACTACTGGAGGATTGGAATCTCTACATCTACTAATTTGAGTTCCAATTGAACTTCCCTTTATTTCTCTCCTCATCACCAATAGTTTTTGTGTTGGTAATTTTTCCAACTCATTGGCTTATGTTGTTTTCCTCTACCAATGCGACTCTTCAAATTCTCCTTTAACTTCATGGTGAAAAAATAAGTATCTTCATGCATATTGGTGTTCAACAAGACAATATTTTTCAGCATATTATATCAATGCAACGTCACTTGAAACTCTACAATGTATTTAGGAACCTAGTGGATTTGCTTCTGGTGCAACTGCTACCACTACATATACTCTGCATGGCATATGCCCAATAGGCATTCCCATGGGATAGAAATTTCCCTTCATGTTTTTTTTATTCCTTCTTACATGGTTTCAGTCTCACCCACATCCTTCCTCTTCTAAGCAAAGGATTACCACCAACAAAGTGGATTTGAGGTGAATTTGAGGGTAGCAAATGAAATTTTCTTCTCAATAGAAGAATTTTTCATAGAAAACTAGTGCTCCATTTGTTGGATACAATCACCCAAATTAATTACATCTATATTACCTTCATATAGTGGAATGTCAATACTTTAAACTTAAACAAAATTCCCCCATTGAATGGTGCATCAACTCTAGGTTTCACATTTTGATGATTGCTTCCTACAAGCATGATTCTCTTCATAAATTTGAAACAATGGTCATTCATTTCGTCCCTATGCCTTCATGTCTCTTCTTCTACCATGTTTTTCACATCTACCATGGTGGAACAAGGGGGATTCACTTCTCCCATTATCTGGTTGAGTCAATGCATGGAAATGTTGTTGAAGGTAAACAAAGGCATCACCCTTTAAGTTTAAATATGTCAAGCACTTCCAAACTAACATAAGGTATAAATCATCCATAGGCTAAAGAAAACACAATAGGAAAGGGAAAATAAAAGCTTATCTTTGATATGAACCAATCTAAACTCCTAGGAGGGTTCATGGGACACATGGTTGAGTATAGAATTCAATCAACTTATGATATATGAGGAAATTAAAATTAATGCAAGCATACTGATTCAAGCCATTGTAATAGAAATACAACGAAAAAATAGATAAATAAGATATGAAAAATTTGTTAACAAAAATAGAACTAGATTGTCCAAACCATGTATATCACTAAACTATAATATTTAACATACCCCTGTATATCACTAAACTAGCATATTTAACATGAGGAGGGTTGGTTACATAATGCCAAGAATCTCAGTGAATCCACAACCAAACTTACAATGATTAACAATGAGTAGTATAAGTTGAAATGGCCCTTAACTAGAAACACTCAACCAATAATATATTTTTGACCCTTTGTTTTGTAAATTTCAAATATAAAACTTCAAGGGTATCTGATCCATTGAGGGTGCAAAGGAAACCCTTACTTCTTGCCTTCTGTGAATTTTAGTATCAAATTCAAGGAGTGTGAATTCTTTCAAATATTGCATTTGAACCAATAAAATCGCTACCACTAAATTCAAAATTCCATCTATTTCAATTGATAGTTTTTCCAATTTTCATTTTAATATGATATATTTTTTTGTTCATTATATATTTATATATATAGCTTAATGAGTTCACTTGATTTGTTTGTACTGAATAGTCTCAAGGCACAACTTGTTGAGAGGTCATGGGTTCATGTTTAGCGAAATCCTTCTAGATTAGGTGTACATATTGTAGGTCCATGTTGGGAAGCCAAAGTAATGCTTCCCTACATTTGTGGATGACATCTCTAGTAAACTCATCAGTATAGACTAGTGCACTTAACCCAGGAGATTTTAACTAAGCACCTATTGGCACAAAACTAACCAAATTTCCAACAACATTGATGAGGACAACCAATTAAATTATCCATTTAAAACCTTATGTATATATGTATGTAATAGTTAAAAATGTATAAAAAAAAAAATATGTATTTTAAAGATTACACACAAACATAGAAAAATAATCATTAATATTTTTCATTTTAATTCAAAAAAATGTTGAGTTTTTGTTGTTGTTGTAAAATGACTATAGAAAAATGTTTCTTCCATAAGTGTACAAATAAATGATTATCTTTTAGCTGCCTCAATTTTAAAATTATTAAAGAATGAAAAATTATCCAAATAAATGATTATCTTTTCGCTGCTTCAATTTTAAAATTATTAAAGAATGAAAAATTATCCATAAACATATGGATGGTGTATTATAAATTGTGTAGATTGTAGTTGTGAAAGTCATTACTTAAATTTAGGGGCGATAAGTGAGGGTGGAAATAAATAATCAAATATTTTTTTTATTTTTTTTTGGGGGGTGGGGGTGGGGGTGGGCTAGTGATTGTAACCAACAATGATAGATTCTAATTTTGTGAGTCATTTACAGTGAAACATGTGAATAAATTTTCTTGGTTCGGTGGAGAAGCAAGAATGGATGTTTTTTTAGCATTATTATGAACATTGTGTTTGGTGTGAGTTAGTATAAGTTAGAAGGGGAATCGTGAGTTGTGTCAATCAAGTGGTGTTTGAGGCATAGGGAGAATTAACAATCTCTACAAATAAATGGTCAAGATGGAAAGAGGAATGGGAGTATATTAAAGTTACAGTGGCAACTAAGTTCAAGAAAAAAATATCGTAGAATTTATTTTTCAAACGTTTGTAATTAGAGAAACAAAGAAGGAATTTATTATGTTCATAGATAACCACAAGAAGAAATATGAGGATATGGAATCAAATATGGGATCACTGTGCTTCTTGGTCTCAAAAATTGCAAAGTTTTCTCATCTTTCATTGAATTTTTTTTTCTTTTTCTTTTTTTTTCCAAGTAACATATCCGAGGGGAAACCCCCAAGCACTTCCCCTCATTTTGAGGATGGTACTCAAGGTATACCTTAGATTCTTAAGGACACAATGTCAAGTCAACAACAAGACTCAAAATCATTACGACAATATATCCATTATGATCTCAACTATCACGTATGGGAATAAAACTTGAATGGGAAAATAACACTCCATCCCACAACCACTTGAGATAGATCCAATTAACATATTTCATCAAAATATACGCAACCCTTTTCTCACATTCCTATAAATTATAAATTATGTAATACATTCCACCCTACCCCAACATTCTTATAATTTATGTAGGTACATTTCACCCTACCCCATCAAAGGTAAAAGATGAAACAATAGTGATGCGATATCCCTAGCTACCAATCTAAAATATAATCTAGGAGTGACCAACACAACAATTCCAGATGGCCATGCATTCAACTAATTTGGTGGTGAAATATAAAGTTGGTTTTAAGGAAGAAACCCCTAGTGGGTCATAGGGTCATATTTTATTGGGTAATTTTGTTTAAGTTTGTATATTCAAGAATATACATGCCAAAAGTATGGGAATAGGTACATGATAGGGAGGTCATATCAAATGGGTAATTTTGTTGTTAAGTTTGTATATTAAGGAATATACATGCCAAAAGTATGGGAATAGGTACATTATAGGAAGAAATCAAATTTTGAGCAGTCTTTTTGAGATTTCTAAACATTTTGAACTATTGGTTGTGGCTTTGTCTTCTCTTCTATGTAATTTTTATAGGATGTGGCTTTGTCTTCTCTTTTATGTAATTTTTAGAGGTTGTAGCTTTGTCTTCTCTTCTATGTAATTTTTAGAATGATTAGAACTATTGGTTGTGGCTTTGTCTTCTCTTCTATGTAATTTTTAGAGGATGTGGCTTTGTCTTCTCTTCTATGTAATTTTTTTTAGAGGTTGTAGCTTTGCCTTTTCTTGTATGTAATTTTTAGAATGGTTAGATTTATTTATAACTTTTTTTATAAAAACAATTATTTATGTTAAAAAATTAATAATAATATTTACTTAAATTTAATATTAAAAAAAAATCAAAATAAGGTATTCATTATTTTATTAAGAAATTCTCTCTCTCTCTCTCTCTCTCTCTCTCTCTCTCTCTCTCTCTATATATATATATATATATATATATAATTGAAAAATATCATAAATTAAAAGTTAACAAAATTTTGTGTAAAATGTATTTTTATTAGAGAACAAAATTGAATTTTGATATCTTAAATAAATTAAAAGTTAACAAAATTTTGTATAATTTTATTTTTTTTAAGTAAGAATCTATATATTACCTTTACAAAACATAAATTATAGTATCATCTGGCATGCCAAGGTTCTGTTCGTGTTGAATTGTCTCATGGGGAAACCAATTTAGCCGGTTTATCAAAATAAGATCAACATAATTAAACTATATGGACCGAATCGTCTAGTAGGGAAACCTATTCAACTGATCCTATCATGAAAACTAAATGGCCAAAATAGACTAACTCTAGAAAATAAAACTAGAAAGACTGTGTAAGGCGCCATATACAGACCAAGAGTAATCTTCGAGAATCAAAATTAATTAACAAAATCAAGAATGTGAGCTGACACCTGTGCTCATGCGGGTTGGTGGTCGCTCTTTGTCACATCGCTCGTTGTCGCCACTTGGATACTTGGAGCAAGGATCGCCACAGAATTTGCCGGAGCACGGGTTGCCAGATTTGGAGAGTGTAGTGAGCTAAGCAAGTTTGTGAGTAGAGATTCAATTCTTTCCCCTCACCTGTCCATGTTCTCCAACCGAAAGCGCAAGTCGTCCACATCCTTTCTGATGACAAAAACCAGGTCATGTAATATCTCCCATTAGGCGCAAATCCATGAGCATGAATAAAAATCCATGCATGTATGAGGCTATCTAGGAGGATCTTATAAGGAAGCCGAGGGTTCCTCCAAAGGGGAAAGGATGAAGGGTTCCACAATGGGGGGATATGTTGGTGGAAAGGAGATAGAATGCTCAGGTGGTTGTGCTGGAGGGATCGTGGTTGGTTGCGAAGAAGAATCCAAATCCTAGATTGGGACAGGGGAGAGTCCCAGAGAATTACTGTGGAGGTCAAACCATTTCACATGACAAGCCCAAGGCGATGACAATGGAGAAAGGCTACTCTGACCAGGGGAGGAATGGGAAGAGGAGAAGCACAAAGAGCTAGGTGACTGAGGAATGCCAGGAGGGGGCTGATTGGCCATACACCCTTGGTTCTGATACTAGACTGGGCCTCATTTTAGTTTCCCATGAAGTCAAGGTATAACCAACATGAGTAGAGGGGAAGGCAATGCAGTAGAGGTTGGTAAGGCAGAGAAAACCAATGAGGGAGCATATATCCATGAGACGATTCAGAGATGGAATCCAGAATGCCGTTCAACAAGAAGTGATAAGGCATTATGGTCCAGTTGAGGAGCAAAAACATGATAAAGAAGCCGAAGTGGAGGGTCACACAAGCACAAAGTTGACAAGCAGAGTCGCTCATCCATCACCCGAATGAAAACACAGAGAATGACACACTGAAGCATCGATTCCAAAGCTCCCATAAATGAATGTTGCAATCAATCATCGGAGGGGGGGAGGAGGCACCACCCTCTCCTTTGAGAACTTGGAACCTACTGACACCCCATCCAAGGGGATTTCTGTGCTGAGAGATAGAGTGATGCAGTCCTTTAGGATTGGATGTTCCGTGTGGGTGGAGGACGTGCAAAGAAGATCTGGTCTGTGTTGAGCCACCCCTATATTTTATAATTTGTTGGTGATGTAGTTCTCATGCCTTCTAATATTCGAGGGGATGATATATAGGTGAGGCTAAGTGAGAGATTCTATGGAATTGAGGCTATAGGTGAGGCGATATCAGGGGGAAATTTTGTCGGGGTCTGCCCCGTTAAGAATTCTCGCAAAGAGGCTGAGAATGATTTGGGAGTCCCCTTCGAAAATCAACTGATGGTATTCATAATATTGTGCGATTTTTAGACCTTTCATAAGACCCCATATCTCCGCAACATTATTAGAATTATTCCCCATGCTACCAACAGAGATGAGAGTGATGCTTCCCTGGCTATTGCAGAAGACCACTCCAAATATGGTAGCACCTAGATTACCTTTGGATGCTCCATCAAAGTTTAACTTGGTAAATCCTGGGGGAGAAGGAGACCAATGGGAATGGATACCCTTGGCTTGGGATCACTGAAGGTTCATGGAAGGAGAGGGGTTGAATTTGATATTCTAGTTGTCCAAGATAAGTTGTTCATGAGGAGGACATATTAAGTCCTCATATTTCCAATGCTGCAGATGGATGGTTTCTCTGTTGTTGTAGTGAATTATTTTCTAAACTAATTTCCAATCAAATTGTGTGGATTGGAAAATGTGTATGTTCTTTTCTTTCCAAATCTACCATAGGATGAAACCAGGTAGGATTTTCTAGACACAGTTGAGGATGGGAGAGAGAAAATCTAAGTATATCCATCCTTCTATGGTTTCTTTGAGGCCTTCTTGATTGCAATCCGCTGTGTGCATAACTATTTCACTTTGGTCCCATATTTGAGAACTATAGGAAGAAAGGTTGAGCATGCGATTATGAGTTTCAACTTCCTCCAAGAAAAGTGGGAATATGGAAGGCCCTATGAAGCCTCTCTTCATAATATTATCCTAGGTAAGGATGGCTTTGTGTGCTATGAGCCAAAGGAAAGTGTTGATTTTGGGCCAGTGCTTTGTCAACCATATTTCCATCCATACATGCTCTTGTGGGATAAGATGGAAGGTTTCCTTAATACTATAATATTCTTGAATAGTGAATGTGCTCCGTGAGGTATGACCCCATCTTAAAATGTCCTCTCCCTAGATTATTTGATTTTTTCGAGATTTGGTCGACTCGTGCCAAGGTTGGAGATCCACATGCTATGGAATTTGGAGGTATGTTTGTGATGGGTGTTATATATGCACTAAAAACCCTCAATTAAATTGTCAACCTGGGGTAAGTAAACTTAGAGTTGTAGCAAAATATATGCCAAAGGTAGAAGGGCTAGTAGGAGTATAGTCCATCTAAGGAAGGTATCTATCTAAGGCTAATCTATTCAAGCAAATCTATCTAATGAGAAAACCCTACTAAGCAACTTGAAACTAGGTAACCTAAGTACTTTTGGGCCAAGGATCGATGGATAATCCTAAGAAAAGAAAGT
>SNQJ01S0045280.1:9412-24445 GCA_010110895.2 Picea sitchensis | reverse complement strand
CTAAGAGGCAAGTGGACTAAATGCTCAATGCAAAACTATTTCTAATGCATGAAAGGAAATCTATTTTATTGAAAGCAAGAAGAACTACCAACTAATGCTTAATCTATAATAAGCAAACTACTATCTAATCTATCAAAGCAAAGCCTATCTATCCTACAACAACAATACAACTTTATTCTAATCTATGAAAGCAATAAACTATATCTATGAAAGAAGGAAAACTATCTCTTCTAATCTACAAAAGCAAGAAACTATCTTTTAACCTATGATAATTCAAATACAATGCTGGTGGTTGTGTGAATGTCTTCGGTGTTGGATGACATCTCGATGGCACTTGACAACAAAGGACAATTCCAATGGTATAAGCTCAACACTAATCTCAATGGCAAAGTGAAAGGTATGGATTAAACAATCCAATGAGAGTTTAGCCATGGAAAAACAATGTTAACTACCCTGCATATTCATGTATAAACCATCAACAACATAACAAGATCATCATTATACTTCTATACTACATAAGCAAAACTAGATTCAACCATTAACTAAGAAATATAATTGAAATTTGATTCTAGGAAAGGAAATTACATAAATGAAACTATGCTACATTTATTCTAACAATTCAAAGTTCAAACTACAATAAGAGCGTGCTTGAAAACATAAATTAAAACATGACATTAAAAGTAAGCGGACAACTACATTAATCAACAACTAATTAAACAAGATCTATATAAAAATGAGATAAGCAAGCTATAATGCAAAACTGGAATTAACTCTATCCATCCATCAAATCCTTGTCGAAGAGAACCCAAATAAAAACTGTGTTCTAGTCTAATTAAAACTTTGTTTTAAACTTGACTGTAAAATCATAATCTAATATCTAACTACACATGGGGTTAGTCTAGGGATTTGCAAATCCATTCCTAATCTACAAGATCAATACATGTTAACACATATCATCATTCTAACCTGCAAAAGAGAATCAAAACAATTAAACTACAACAAACTAATTAACACAATAAAAATATGCATGTATAGAAAAATAAAGAGAACAACTAAACTATGAAATGAATAAACAACACAAAGACAATTACCAGACTGTTGGTGGGCCCCCCAACAAGTCGTGGTCACTTCTCAAATGCACACCATGAGCTCAACAAAATGATTTCACCATTAAAACTTGAAAAACCCAGTCTTATACAATTCTGGCAATTAAAAAATGCAAAAACAGAGTAAAAACGTATTTCTACCTATCACACTGATGCTTCTACTACTTAACTTAGGTCTAACCACTTCGGTGGTATTTATAATTTTTACAGACCAAGTGGTCGACCACAGGAGGGTCGAACCACTTCTAAATTCGTCAATTTGCATTAAATGATGCCCTAACTGATAAAACAGAGTGAGCCAATAATCACCCTCTTGAACAACTGAAACTGAGTTGTTGGGAGCTCAATAGCTAGAGGGGATAAGGATGAACAAAACCCACATTCCTTATTCGCCCATCACTGGCCGCCAATACCATAACCGCCAAGTCGCCCTCCGTTTTTATGCAATACGTAGTGCTGGAAGGAGTGTCGGATCAGGTACTGGAATGCGTGTTGGAATGAGTGCCGAACTAAGTGCCGGAAGAAGAAACGTAGTGCATTTTCACCCTGTAACATCAAAAAATGTGAATCAGATCCTTGGAAGCGTGAAAACATGATAAATTATGCTCGATACATTCATTAAACATCCATCATACATACCTTATGTCGATCATACCATTTTATCATAAACTTCTTTAGAAAGCTCCTTCAAAAGATGAAAAACACATATGTACATGTGGCAAAAGTGCATAATAACCGTCATAAAAGTGATCATATATCGGGCCCAATAGTTTGTGAAGATTTCCATCGATTCTAGGTGGCACCTGCGGGTTCCTCTTTCTAGTAGTCCGCTACAGTTTCCAAGCCCTCCTAACTTTTGGGGGAAAGGAAATTTTCGGCAAGGGGTTCATGCGCATGCCATTGTTTCCATGAGTCATGCCAAAATGAAGCTATTCTACCATTTCTCACTTCTCAAAAGGAATGATCGACGATCAAGGAGTTGCTTTACTTAGCGACGTTCCAAATCAAGGATCCATGAGTGTTCTCGTTCCATCTGATTAGATTCTTTTTTACTAGGTGTGGAGCGTATTTTGGTCACCAAATATGGGCCCAAATATTAGTGGGGCACTTGATCCACCACCACCAAATTTTAGCACTGAGGACCTTGTTGAGAGTGGCAGAGTACCGCAGCCTAAGATCACCCTTTAGTTTTGGTTTATAGAGATTTTCCTAGCTGATCAGGGCCCCTTTTTTACCTGTCTTTGCACCCTGCCAAAACAAGTTCCTTTGCAAAGTTTTGATGGTAGTTAGAATAAAACCAGGAGCCTTTAGAGTTGAGAAAGAGTAAATGGGAATGGATTGCAGAACATATTTAAGGAGGATGAGGCGACTTGGAAGGTTGAGGGAACTAAAAGTCCAAGAGGAAAGTCTCTTAGCCAAGGAAGAAAGCAATCCTTCCCATGAACTGTTTTGTAGAGCTTTGTCTATTAGGGGAATTCCAATGTATTTGGAAAGAAGGGAGCTTCATGAAAAGCCTAGGATGTTTGTTATGTGAATTTGGACAAGAAGCAATATTAAACAAGAATATCTTATATTTGTCTCGATTGATGTCCATTCCTGAGGCATCACATAAGGTTTGAAGAATATGGAGGATTCGGTGGGCTTCACAAACTGCCAGGGATCCCATCATTAAGGTATCATCAAAAAACTGATTATGGGAGACGGGGGGATCAATGCCATGAAGGGATATCCCAACTAAAGATCTATCAACAATTGATGCTTTGATGGAATGACTTAGACCTTCCACCAAGATGATAAAAAGGAATGGGGACAAGGGATCCCCTTGCCAAATTCCTCGAGAGGGAGAGAAGGGGTGGGATGAGATACCATTGATCAAAATAGAGAAGAAAGAGGAGGAAGTGAGGTTGAGAATCTAGTCTACCCAGGCAGGGGAAAAACCAAAAGAAAGAAGAGTAGATTTCATGTAAGCCCAACTTTATTGATCAAAAGCTTTGGAAAGGTCTAACTTTAAGAGCATACCTGGAGTATCTGTGCTTTGTAGGGAGTGGATGATTTCATGGGAGAATATGATGTTGTCAAGAATTTTCCTGCCTTCGACATAGCCCGACTATTTGGGAGAAATAATGAAGGGAAGCAGGTGTTTAAGGTGACGGATGATCACCTTTGTTAGAATCTTATAAATTACATTGCATAGAGTGATTGGTCGAAATTTCTTAGGATGATTAATTCAGTCTTCTTTAGGGATGAGGTTCAATAAGGTTGCATTTAGCGCAAGGAGAACCTGACCAAATTTTTGAGAGTCCTCAATGAGTTCCTATACTTCCTCGCGAATCATGGGCCAACAGTAATGAAAAAACTATGCCACGAAGTCGTCAGGTTCGGGAGCTTTTCCTTCCGGAGTGTCATGGAGCACCTGATCCACTTCTTCGATCGTGATTAGTCTTAGTCTCAACAAGGATTCATTCTATTCCTAAGTTATGTCGGTTGGTATGTGCTGAGTGATTTTTTCAATGGAAGGTGATCTGTCGTTGGGGGGTTCTAATAGTAGATATTGATAGTAAGACACTAGTTCTCGCTCAAGGTCCTCCTGATTCTAGAGGATTTTCCCTTGATAAAAAATTAGGTGCGAGATACGGTTGATGTGACAACACTGGATTGTCGAGCGATGAAATAACTTGGTGTTTCCTTCCCCCTCTTGAAGCCATTGTACCCTAGATTTTTGCCTCCATAGGATCTCCTCTTGAGAACACCTTTCATCCAACTATTTTTTTATCAATGCTTCCTACTCTYTGAGTTTCTCTGTGAGGCATTGATTTCTGATTTGAATCTGAAGGAGCTTCATTTGATTGTTCAAGCTCCTTTGGGATTCAAATATGTTTCCAAAGTTCTTTTTGTTCCATAGCTTGAGGCATTGCTTAAAGTTTTTTWATTTTTTCTGAAAATGATACATTTTGGAACCATGAAGGAGTTGCTTCCTACCACCAAGAAGGGGCCATGGATTGGAATTCTGGATGAGTGATCCAAAATTTCTCAAATTTAAAAGGTTTGCACATGGGAGAGCCAGGGATATCCAGCCAGAGTTGAATGAGACAGTGATCAAAACCGGAGGCATCAAGGATACAAGCATCGAACGAGAGACCATCCAAAAAGAGAGACTCCGAGATGAGGAAATGGTCTAGACAAAACATGACCTGCTGGGAGCCTAAACGTCAGTTCGACCAAGTGAAGAGGTCATTGTGGGTTTCAAGGTCAATGAGACAGAGAGTTTCTATTAAGGATTGAATTTGCCCATTTTCCCCCTCGAGTCCGTGAATCCCTCCTCTTTTCTCTTCAAGATTGAAGATCATGTTGAAATCACCACCCAATATCCATCTTCAATCTTCGATGAGGGTTCCAATATAGTCCATATTTTGAATGAAATTGAGCTTGTCCCTTTGAGTAGTGGGGCCATAAACATTGGTGAGGAAGCTCGACCTATTGGAGCCAATGAGCTGGTACTCCACCGTGATTGTCCATCTGGTAGTGAAGAAGTTATCCAAGAGAATAGATCTTGGGTTCTAGAGGATAGCCAAACCTTCGTCTGTGCCTTTTTCATCAATGCTAATCATATTTACCCTGCCTCCAACATCAAGAGAGGATTTGTTCCATCTCTTCTCCTACACATTTTGTTTCATGTAGAAACACAATCTCAGGTTGTTCAACTATGATGCAATCTCATAGAAGCCTTTGATTTCTACGACCATTGAGTCCCCGTATATTCCATGAGATGAGCTTCAAGATGATGATGGGGGGGATAGAGGGAAATATGTCAAAGATAAGTTAAATCTGATATGAGTTCACCATGAAATGACCAATTTCCTGTATGATCTTTTGGGTGGATTTTCTACCTCTTTTCTTTTCGTCCTTCTAAATTTTGTGGTGATATTTCCGTTGTTTACAATGGATGCCCAGTCCAAAACTAGATCTGGTCCAGGCACCTGCTGAAGTTTTGAGGAATACATTATGAACCTTATGCAGTGGATCTAGAGAGATGGTATAAAGTTCTTGTTTACAATAAGCTTGTTCAAGATGCACCAGGTCCACTCCTCCTTGGTCATGTTTGTCTAAGTCCATTTATGCATCTCCTTATTCAAGATTAGATGCTTCACTATCCTTGGCATGGGAAGGGGGAATGGGAGGGATCTACTCCAAGACAGGGGTATTTGTTGTTTTTCCTTTTGGATTGTGTTGGGTTACATCGGATTGAGGGGGAATCTGTGGTTCGTCCATGTCCTTTGGAATTTTTTGAAGGGAATCAAAAGATTTTCTAGAGGGTGGTTCCTTAGTTGCAGGTGTTACCATTTTCTTGGCCACTTGACGTTGTTGGCTAGCCACTTGTGTGAAGAAGTATGTTGATTTGCTTGCTTCAGGTTTTTCGGCCTTGCTTGCGATGTTGAGAGGGAAATCTCTGACAAGATGTCCATGTTCATGAAATTTTCTACATAGAAAAGGTATGTGCTCGTAATCGATATTTTGAGACCATTCCTCATCATGGTATTCCAGGGCTATGGATCCAGGGAGGGGTTTGTAAATATTGAGATAGACACAGATGTGAGCATATGAAGTGTGCCTTCTCTGCTTGGTCGCGTTAGAGGAATTGACATAAGCACCAATGGTGTTTCCAATGCTAACAAGGATCTCTTCTAACTAGAACTTGTATGGCAAGGAATAAAGTCAGATCCAGATCTGTGCATGCACAAAATCTTCTTTTTCAGGGCTAGACTTCTTCATCCAAAAGCGTAGGAAGAGGATGACTGAGTTGAAGAAATATGGTCCCCCATCAAAGATGTAGTTTCTATCTTCTAGGTTGTGAAATATGACGGTGAAAAATTCCTTGGAGCCCAACTTAAGGTCATAATGACCCTTGGGTTTCTACCACTGGTGTACCCATTTGACGAACTCACATTTATAAGGTCGGAGGCCTAAGAAGTTTCCTACTAGAGCATAATCCCTCATATATTTCTTTTTTTCTTCGATTATGGGTGTGTTGACCACATATTCCAGTGCTAATGGTGCCTGAGGAATGCATTTCCTAGGTTCCCAAGGATGAGTTTCTTTTTGATGAGCTGGTCCTAGGTCAATCTCCATATCTTTTCCTTTTACGATGCCCTCAAAGAAAAACTGAGAATGAAGGTCAAGGGGAGGTTCAAAGGACAATCGGTGGAATCCACTGTCTGTGATATCCTGTGCAATGACTTGGATGTAGGAGACACCTTGCGAACCTCCCTCAGGTGGATTCATGGCTCGCCTTGACCCAGGGTGGCCTAGTGCAACAGAGAACAAAGCAGTAAACCCTTGTCGCAGAACAGAACCCTAGCCAAGCAACCTATCATAAAAAATCATGTTCAAATACTATTATGCTCATTCATTATTCATCTAGTACTTGATCTAGCATGAGATAAAGGATTTGAATTTCATATAAAATGTATTTTTATTAGAGAACAAAATTGAATTTTGATATCTTAAATTTTAATAAATTTATATATGTTGGTTTTTCATTGAAAAATATAAATATAAATAAGACATATTTATATATTCAATTCAATGTAAAATAGTAATAATAATAAATTTTGTTTTATTTTTTTTTAATAATAAAAGTTTACATAATTTTTAATTAAAAAAAAATAACTATAACAATTATAATAATTGTTTTTTAATTTTAACAAAATAATAATAATTGAATAATAGTATATTCATATTATCAATATGTATATAATGATTGATTTTACATTAACATTGTTGTAATTTACATTAAATTCTAAGTAATCTCTTATTTTCTTAAAGTTTTTTAAACCAAATTCGATCGACGTTGTCTAACTGTTCTACAAAATTAATTTTTTCATTGGAATCCGACAATATAAATTTGCATGAAATCATTATTTTTTTTTTGTTTAAAATCCATTTCTGAATGCATAAATGGATTCAAAATGATGAAAAACCCCTAGTCGAATTATTCAGAAATAATCACTCAAATCTACGGATCTAACAATTTCTAGTCGGATTTCGAGCAAATATCCCCAAAAAATATTGCCAAAAAAGTCATTTCATAAAATGTTTAAACTACTCAATCTAACATTAATTATCATCATCATATTAAAATTATTAAAAAAACTTACACAAATAAAAATGGTGTGAAAATACAAAATAAATAAAAAATATTTATATTAACAGTAATTCACAACCAATGAAGAATCCAATCCTTCCTATGCCATTATTGTTGTTCCTCACTCCCATAAGCATGAAAAAAGGTGATGCAAATGGTTAGATAATAACATACACTCAAAAACCTTATGGTCATAAATTATTACAACCATATGGCATTTATGATCATTTAAACATTTTTATGAATAAATGAATTCAAATATAATATTTTTTTAATAATAATAAATATTTTTATTCAAATATAATATTTTTTAATAATAATAAATACTTTCATTCAAATTTGGATACCGTTATTTTTATATATGTATGTGTTTGTTTTAGAATTTTTTTATATATGTGTTTGTTTAAGAAAACAAGGGAAATAGCTACAAAGCAGCTAGTCCCTGCCTCGTCTGT
Organism: Picea sitchensis; assembly: GCA_010110895.2. Lineage (NCBI taxonomy): Eukaryota > Viridiplantae > Streptophyta > Pinopsida > Pinales > Pinaceae > Picea > Picea sitchensis. The sequence goes on along the minus strand of SNQJ01S0045280.1, from coordinate 16,742 downwards.
ATTTTAAATGATTTGTATTAAAATGTCAAGTGGAACATTCAGTAGGTATGAAGTTCAAAGAGTGATTTCCAAATAATATAGGTATTGGGATAAGAGCATGAACTATCATAACATTTTCTGTCAATTTCCATCTCAGTTTCTCCCCCAAAATACTGCACAATGTAGCAATATAACATTACTAACTAAAAAATAAATCATCTTTATATAATTAAACAATCCATAGTACATAACCAGATTCAGAATTAAGATTCAAAATTATTGTACATAACCAGATTCATAATCAAGATTCAAAATTATTGTTAGCCATCATTATTATCATATACCTTAGGTATGAGGGAGAGATAATAAGGCTTCTCTTCATCAACACTTATCCTCACTTTTCTCTTGTTGTATAAATAGTATGTTCTGAACTTAACCCATATACTTAAAAAAAAATAGATAGAATTCCTTGTTGATTAAAACTTTAACTCTTGGCAGATAAAATATATGTCTCTAGATAAATAATTGAAATGAATTCTAGAACATCTCCATCGAGCCACTGAACAAAAAATTCACACATCTGTTTATGGTCGGCACATGCATGCATAAAAATAATTATTATATATTGGAATATTTAAAAGAATGGTACAATTCTTACTTGAATATCTTCAGCCATTTTAGCATCTCTGTATCGCTGTATGTATGCATTAACCCCGTGAAGAGATGATCGATGCTAAACATTGCATCAAATCCATGAATTGTTCAAACTACATATATTAATTTAATCAAGATTCTTCTCACTTACCATATAATGAATGGAGTCAGATTATGAACAGAGTAGTTGGAGGCAGTTGAGTCCTATTCTCCTTGGCAAGCTAGATAAATCAATAAAACAATACAAAGATATTCAAAATTTAACTTGAAACTTTGTAAATCTTGTAAGAACCAAACCTTATTGTTTTAAATTCAATGTAATTGGGCACTCTAGTACCCAGGTTGGGTATGCCCATTACTTTCATTACCGTTTCTACCCACATAAAAATGGAATCATTTTGAAGCATTTTTACCGACATAAAGTAAAATTATTTAAAAAAATGGAAGAGTAGTTGTATTTACCGTTTCTAACTTTCTACCCACATAAAAAAATGGAATTATTTTCAAGTGTTTTTAGGGACATAAAGTAAAATTATTTTAAAAAATGGAAGAGTAGTTGTATCATAAAATAATATTTAATTTTGGAAAAAATAGCACCTTGCAAGTTGGTCTATTAGTCATGGCAAGTGATTTCTTGAGCGACCCATCATGTTGTTAATATGTCTACATTTCCATTCTTTTGAAATTCACGTTGCATATCTCTATTAGCATGGCTTCTAGGGTTTCCACCACTAGGGTCCGAGTTAGTGCGATTACCTATAAATTATAAAACTGTGACTATTTTCAGGCGTAGGGTGTAGTCGCCAGTCATCAGTCTTTCTGTTATGAGAAGCAGGGTGTGGAAGTGGGTATCAACACTCACTCCTGCAACTCTTTCATCGAGTATCTCCACCTGTATCTTCTTTCAAGTCGGTCTCTGTTATGTCATCTTTCAAGTCGCCATTATGTGGTCTTTCACGAATTGATCAAAGAGATACCTACATCCAACCATAATACTATGCTCAATCTGGTATGCTATGATTTAATTGATAATTTTCACTGTGAAGTTAAGATTTAATTCATAATTTTTTCTCTGAAGTTAAGGATGGATGGTAAAATCATGAATCGATTAGAATTCTTGTTGTAGAAAGAAATTTTACATAACTGAAGGAGGAGAATATCAAGGAGGTTCCCCACCTTGTTTTGTCTACGTTCTATGGTCTATCTAAACGATGACCCAACTTGAGGTATTCCTATAGGTGCTTCTAGCGAGAAACCATTGCATTCAACTGACCGGTTTTCTTTTTCATGCCATTGAAAGTGAGAGGCCATGAGAGGCAGGTCATCCCCACCACCTATCGTCCATTTCAATGATGGGAGGTGTATGTGTCAGCTTTATTTATGAAAATAAATCATATGCTTGTGTTGGATAATGATATCTATGAAGCAAATTTGTGTATTTTATATGATCAGAAGATGAGACTGTAGCTCTCGTGATTAAGGTAGCAAGCTATCCTAGAAAAATGAATAAGCTCATGTGGTGTAGACCCCCCTTCTCTCCTAAAGAATCTGTGACCTCCCAGTCAAGGATATTAATCTCTTGAGATGGATTATCTCTTTTAGACCTTCAATGGCCCTAGAACGCTTTACACAGGTCCTATTTTCTCTTTATCCACAGGTCCTATGGGCCCCTTCCTTAGCGCTTTTACAAATCCGAGTTTCTGGGCACTAGCTCCTTTCCACTCATCCCCCCTCCTTCACGTGACCTCGAGCTATGGTCTGGGGATAATCCTCCTAGTGCTTTGCAACTTCAAGTTTCGGTTGCCTTGCATGAAACTGGTCTCTTTCTGTGTGAACTCCGAACCAATAGAGTTACTCAGAACCAGATCTATGGTTCATGCCCCCTCCGATAACCAACGATGGCGATCTATTCGTGCTTCGTGACTTCGGGTTTCAGGATTCTTGACTCCTCGATAATATGAATCCTTTGATATGCAAATCCCCGAAAGAATCCACGACTAACAACCACGTAACTTTTCCTAGATCCGACGACCTGGGAAGATCTCACTTCCTCTAAACGGATCTATGGTCCAGATCGACTTCGAGTTTCGTAACTTCGAAAGATTTTATTCCCTCACAAATAAAAACTTCTGAACATGTGAAGTCCGAAGGATTTCGAGGTGTATGTTCCCCACACCTTTTTGAGATCTAACGGTTGTTCGTGGTCCCGATTCCTTCCGAAGGGATCTCAACCGTCACTTCGCAAACTTAAACATATTTCTCCCTTCCTGTTGATTCTTGGTCACTGTCTCTTCTAAGCTTGATTTTAACGCATTCCTTATGAACTCGGAATCTCTGACGAAATCTAGACTTAGTGATTTATTCAAAAGATATCTCTTTATGCACTCCTTGCACTTTGCAGTAACGTTATTGACACTTAGTCAATCTTCGAATCTATGCACTCCTTGCAGCAGATTCCTACGCAAGACTCAACTTTTTACGGGTGAGTGTGCATGCCTTGCAGTAGTCCCTTTGCATTCCTTTCAAATGGAAGTTTCACGCTATCTCTTCTGAGCTTCTGAGTTGAACCAAACTCTGTGAATGCACTCCTTGAAGACTGTATGGACACCTTGCATGAAATCAACGAAGATAGACAATTGAAACTTATCCAAACACTTCATAGTTTCATATACTCAACAACATAACTCATTCATTCATGAAATAAAAATAACAGGGAAACTATATACAATAGTGACACCATGCATTGGATCAATTTTCCTCTGTTATATTCATTCAAATAAAAAATGGCTACAACTATGAAAAACAAGAACTAAAAACTCAGAAACAACTAAATCACAACAATATCCCACTAACTTGTAGCTAACCTTATTCAGGTATACAATGCACCTACATATACAATAGGTCCTTTCAGGTTTCCTCCAACTACCTACCCGATCGAAATTAATTTCTACAACTACTTAAGTCCTATTACATAAACATCTGTGACAGACAATTTAAGGTGATTCTTCAAATCCATGCCAAAATCAAATAACAAAAGGATGATCTGATCTCTTTTTGTTTTGATGCGATCATTCAACCTACTCCCATTAACTTCTCTTATTTTTCTTTTACTCAAAATTTCTCTAAGACACACCATCTTTCAAATTTAAAATTTTACTCAAAAGGTGCGCTAAGCGTTGTGTTGTCATCCCATGTGGTTTTGTTGACAATGCTCCTGCATCATACTCCTCTGGGTAGAAAAATCATGGAATCCTATCCATGAGCTATTGCAATAACCTTCCATGCTTCTATATATCATCTTCACTTACCCAACTGGAATCTTCTATCGGGTGTCCCTTCCACTTGACCAAATATTCAAAATAGGTATTCCTCCTGGTCTTCTTGCCAATCCTCTGATCAACGATCTTCTCCATCTGTGGATTTTCTTCTATGGGCATCTGCTTCTCCCACTGAATCTTCTCTTGATCTTCTGATCTCTATGTGTCATCTTCCCTATAAGGGTACATGTTTGAAATATTGAATATGGGTGATATTCCCACATCCTCTGGCAGCTCTAGCTCATAAGCATTGTTACCAAATTTTCTTAGGATCTTGCATGGTCCAATCTTCTTCAACTTCAACTTGTTATATGTTCCTCTTGGGAACCTTTCCTTCCTCAAGTGGGATAAAAGTTTATCCCCTACTTCAAATTGAAGTTATCTTCTGTGTTGATCAACTCTACATTTATACTCTGCATTGTTGTTTTGAAACTTCTCCTTGATATGATCATGAAGCTTTTGCATTTTTGCAGCAAAGTCTTTTTCTCCAACACTTCTGAATTCACTCTGCTCCATGTCTCTGAATTCTGATACCCCTCTTGGCATAATCCCATAGACTACCTGAAATGGTCTTTTTCCTGTACTTCTGTTTGGTGAATTATTATATGCAAACTYTGCTTGTGACATAGTTTGATCCCACTGGCTATGATGTTCACTGACCAAACTTTTCAACAAATTTCCTAAACTCCTATTTACCACCTCAGTTTTTTCATCTGTCTGAGGGTGATATGTTGAACTAAAAGATAGTTTTGTCCCCATMTTCTTCCATAATGTTCTCCAGAAATGACCAACAAATTTAGTGTCTCTGTCTAAGACAATGCTCTTGGGCAGTCCATGAAGTCTCACAACTTCCTTGAAAACAAAAATCGCAAAATGTGTTGCATCACTGGTCTTCTAGCATGGGATAAAGTGTGCCATATTCAAAATCTATCAACCACAAAAAATATGGAATCACTTCCCCTTTGGGTTCTTGGCATTCCCAACACAAAATCCATGCTTATTGCATACCAAGGCCTATCTCGAATGGGCAATGGCTGATACAATCCAGTGTTATGTTTCTTTCCTTTTGCGTATTGGAAAATCTTACATTTTTTCACAAACCTTTTCACTTATTCTCTCATACCTTGCCAATAGTATGAGTTGTTCAATTGTGCAAACGTATTGTCATGGCCAAAATGTCCTACTAGACCTCCACTATGTTTTTCCTTCAACAGATTTTCCCTCATCGAGCACCTTGGTATGCACAATTGAAAAGCTTTAAACAATAGTCCATCTTGAATTGTGTAATATATCCACTGGCTTCTGTCTCTGATCACAGGGTTTGTACATGCTCCATATGCTTTCTTAAAATCTGGATCATCACAATACATATCCTTAAGGTGTTCAAACCCTAAGGTCTTGACCTGAAATTCCTGCAGAATCAGACATCTCCTGCTCAATGCATCGAAAAATTTGTTATCATTACCAGAAATATGTTTGATGATAAAGTGAAATTTTGCATAAACTCTATCCACTTAGCATGTCTCTGGTTTAACTTCTACTGTCTGGTTATGAATTGTAAATCTTGGTTATCACTATACAAGACAAATTCCTTTGGAACAAGGTAGTGCCTCCATTTCTTCAAGGCTTGGATTATGGCATAAAATTATGTGTCATACATGGAGTACTTTCCCTTAGTCTCATTCAACTTCTCACTGAAATATGCAACATGCCTATTTTCTTGGCTCAAGACTACTCCAATTGCAACTCCACTTGCATCACATCTCACTTGAAATGTTTTTCTAAAATTTGGCAAGACCAAAATTGGTTGTTCTTTTATATTCTCCTTCAATATATTAAAACTCTTCTCATATTATTTTGTCCATTTAAAAGACTTGTGTCTCTTCTTTACTGTATCCATCATTGGTGCACAAATCCCACTAAAATTTATAATGAACTTCCTATAGAAACTTGCTCATCCATGGAAGCTTCTCACTTCAAACATACTCCTTGGTGATGGCCAATCTTTGATTTCTCTAACCTTCTCAGGATCCATCTTAAATTAATTTGAAGAGATCAAAAAACCCAAGTAAATGAGTTATGTCTTCATAAAAGAGGACCTTTTTAGGGTTATCAACAACTTCTCCTGTTGTAGTATCCTCATCACTAATGTCAGATGTCTCAAATTCTCTTCTTCAGTTTAACTGAAGACCAAGATATCATCTAGATATACAATCACAAACTTACCAATGAAATCCTTCAATACTTAATTCATCAGTCTCATAAAAGTAATTGGGGCATTTGTTAAGCGAAATGGCATAAAAATCCACTCATACAACCCCTCATTTGTCTTAAAGGTTGTCTTCCACTCATCACCCTCTCTCATTCTTTTCTGATGATATCCACTTTTCAAATCTATATTTGAAAAAAACATTGTTCCACTTAAGAAATCAATTAAGTCATCCATCCTAGGAAAAGGAAATATGTACCTGATGGTGATCTTGTTTATGGTTCTTGAGTCTATACACATTATCCATACTCCATCCTTCTTTGGACTCAACACAGTTGGTACTGCGCATGGACGCAAGCTTTCTCTAACCAAACCCTTGTCTAATAATTCCTGGACTTGCTTCTTTACCTCCTCATTCTATTGAGGTGTCAATCTGTATGCTTCTTTGTTTGATAGACTTGCTCCTGGTATCAAGTCAATATGATGGTTAATACTTCTGATAGGTGGAAATGAGTTAGGCAACTCATCCACTACTATGTTAGCGAAATTATCCAACAAATCCTGAACTTGTTTAGGAAAATCGTCCATAGAAGTACTTGTAAAGAAAACTTTGGGTTTCCTCACCACAACAAACTGCATCTCCTTCTTGACTTCACTCAGGAGTTCCTTCCCACTCATGAGAAGTATGCTTGTCCTAGCTTCTTCCTTCACTTTCTTCTCCTCTATTTCCAGCAACATGTGTGTCCTACCATTCTTTTCCAAAGTGTAAGTGTTCTTTCTCCCATCACGAATGACATTCATGTCAAACTGCCATGGTCTTCCCAACAAAACATGCCATAAATCCATGGGGATTACATCACATAGAATCTCATATCTATATCTACCTATTTTAAATTCGACAAGGAATTGTTTAGTTACCATTACCTGGTGTCCTTTTTGCAACCATGAGACCTTGTATGGATTTGGATGTGCATTTCTCTCCAGATCCAATTTCTTCACCATCTCTGTGGATACTAGATTTTCAATGCTCCCACTGTCAATTATCACCTTGCATACTCTGTCTTTAGTCTTTCAAGTTGTCTTGAATAAACTGTTCCTCTACACTGGTTTTTTAATTTCTAGTTTTGGATTCGAGAGAACCTTCCTCAACATCATATATTTTCCATCCTCT
>SNQJ01S0045279.1:1830-36960 GCA_010110895.2 Picea sitchensis | reverse complement strand
ACAGAGGTAGTAGCCTCACTTTGAGTTGGTTCTCAAACATAGATGATGTACAGAACTTAAAAGATTGCCTATCATTTCGAAGAAGAAGAGGTTTTCTCCCTTTATGGGTTTCCTCGTGAAAATTTGTCTCTATATATATCTTATGTGTGAATGATGCTCATTATTTATGTTGTATAATATTGATGGTCACTTGGAGAAATATTAAAAATGGTTCAATAGACTTAAAATTGTTTAAGCACAGTAACAACTGATTCACCCCCCCTCTCAATTGTTTATTAATTTCAACATTACTAACCCACATCCACATTTTCTTCATGCAGTAGAAGATCACATCTCATGAGGAAGCGTTGGATATTGCAATATACCTATAATCCACACTAAGAGACAATGAGTCATCCTTGAGGTGACACATATTCAAAGTCAACTTGTTTCTCTAACTAATAAGTTGTAGGGCTTGTCTAAGGAAAAAGAAGTTTTTGAGAATGTTTGGTGCATCATTGAAATGTGTGTCTAGTGATGATCAAGTACACTAGAACAAGCATGTCAGACCCATTCCCCATGAGGTGCAACCCAAAGTGGTGTGAAATATGCAAACAATGGGGAAAAAATCTACCTAATTGTCTTATGTTGCAAAAGGGTTAAACTTTAACAAACATGTCATTCTGTTTCATCAACATGACACTTCAACAACTGAAATCTTGTTTCATCACATGAGGTTTGAGAATCCTTCTAGCCGATTCAATGAAGAAGAAGTTTGAGAAGTGTTGGCGCATGCACGGTTGTAATACCCTAGGTTCAAATTACCTTGACCAACAAAACCCTTCAGACATCGACCCTTTCAGCATCACCTGCATGCATATGAAGTCTCACTCGAGGTGTCTATTGGGGCTACAGGAACCAAGTTTCTACAGTAGTGAGGAAATGGGAGGTGATCATCTTTGTCATTATTACCTATCTGTTCTACGTGTGTTATTCTGTATTTTTTCTTATTAGGTTACTTACTGTATTCAATTATGTATTACCATTATACTTCAGATTACAACTAAAACCAATTACTGTAACATTCATACTATTGTGCAATGATCACACATAGAATAATTCTAGTCTAACATGCATCAAGAAAGTATCCATGGTAAATCACATAAAAGATAAATAAACACAGTAGTTAACATGGCTCACCAAACTTTGGGCTACGTCCACAACGACTGGCTTATTTATTATTCTTTATGCAACTGTCTCAGGATGTCACACTGTTCTTACAAAGATACATCATGCTATAATTTATTTCTCCTAGCCTATCCATTCTATAGTGAAAGCCTCTCTCTCTCTGCAACATCTCCCTAACCTTCAGATATAGACTCAATAGTGACTTATGTATATCATTATATCACTCTCTTCTTGACTAGAACATAACCCCTATCTTACCAACCCATTACATATTTATACATGAATTCTAGGTCTTAAAACCCTACTTTGTTCATCCTAAAATCTTATTTACAATTCATGATAACTCAATTTGACTTGTTGTTCGGGATGCTTTCACCTGTTTTTTCGTCTGCATGTTGATTTTTCATTATGATTGTTGTTCTTCCTACTTTTGTGCGTCCTTCTAGATTTAGCACGACGAGTTGTCATCCTTCCTTTTCACCTGCTTTCTTCTCTTGTTTTATTCCCTTCTTGATTCTTGTTATTTATTCCTCTGCTTTATTCTTCTCACTGTGCATTGTACTCATGAATGCACCTCAACTACGCATTCTTGAGCCTTCCTTCTTATTTTGTGCACATCTTCCATACTTAGGATTTTTATGAATATTGTTTACATAATGCATGTCCAACAGGACCCCAACACTCACCCTTATCTCATCCCGAGCCACTCAGGGATGTTGTGTGCCTCTCCATGCTTGGATGAACTTTAGAGAGGCTTCATTAGCTGTTGCAATTTCCTTTATTATTGTTGCCTCTGTTTCCATAATTTCTTCTACCCCTTGTGAAATCAGAGCTGTAAGCTTTTCTTATGTGTCACGTGTTTCTTGTTTCACCTTTCCCTATGCAGTGGCTAGTTCGAATATCACCCTCAATGCTTCTTCTTGCAACGGTCCTAAGCATTGTTGGAGGATCTTTTGTTGATCCTGCATCCTTTCAATTTCTATGTATGATTTCCACTGTGCCAAAATGGTTGTCATTCGTTTAGCCAGTGGAAGGGTGTTTATTCTTTCTGAAGCTTTATGTGCCTTTTCCCGCGCATTCCTTAAATTTTTCTTCCACGACCTTCATCTATGGATCTTCTACTAGGTCTATCCAGATTTGTGTGCTTTCCTGGCAAAGTTTGGTGCATTCTTGTTGGATTACTGAGAGGGGGGGTGAATCAGTAATAGCATAATTATAATCATTTTTCTTCAAATAATACAAGTGTTATATCAATGTAGAATTATTATCCAATAATAAAAAATCACACACATACACAGTACACCAGTGTTTTACGTGGAAACCCAAATCGAGAGAAAACCACATAATGATTTTTCTTATATGTCTTGAAGAATTGCATTCATTGGAAGCACCAACTTCCTTTGTTTTCCCGCTGCAACTGGAAGGAGGCTCCAACCCCTTAGTTTCTCAGGATACAACCTGAGGGAAGCTCCAACTCCCCAATTCTTTGGCTACAACTAGAAGGAGGCTACAACCCTCTATGTTCTCCGGCTACAACCGGAAGGTGGCTACAACCCCCTATGTTCTCCGGCTACAACTGGAAGGTGGATACAAACACATTTCCTTGCCCTGTCCAACCACCCTGAAGTAGAAGTAGAATGATGGAACCAATGTCACACTATCACTATGATATATAACGTTGTAAACCTGTACCAATAAACATGAACCATGCATGAACCATGCACCAAACTATAATCAACCTGTACCATAAACAAGTGCATCAACCATGCACCAACCTGTACCAAAAAGTATGTAATCAACCTGTACCATAAACAAGTGAAACCAACCATGTACCAATCATGTGTCAATTACTCATCAACTATGACTCATCAATATGTACCAACATCATCAACTATACACCTCATGTATGTGCCAACTCATCAACTACTTGTCTCAACCATGTACCTCAACCAAAATCCCTCATCAATTTCATCATCCAAATATGATTTATAAATATGTAATAGACTCGGTGTATACGATCACATACCTGCAAACCTTACTTAACTTTAAACAACAAGAGACTGGCATTTACATCAAACGTTTCTTTAGTCTCACATGACTAGTTTTGGATTAGTCAACACCACTAACTTGAAATAATCATAACTTTGTACTTGTAATGAATAAAGATTTGAAACTGATACACAATGTTATTGAGTGTGTTTTTATGCAATTCCTCCATGTGTTACTACTTGGAACCACTCAGAAAAGTAGTTATAGCAAAAATGACATACCTTGCTGAATTCTGGTTTATTCTAGAGAGCAACCTTGTAGAGCATGCCCCACACGGGATATTTTTTGAATCAATATGAAACTATTGCAAAGAATACTAAATATTGTAATATAACCAACATATTTGGTCTTACTGAATTCAGATCTATTATGAATAAGTTATGACGTTTTTTCCCGAAACACTTGTTTTTTACTAGTTACAGGACTAGCCACAAACCCTATTTTCCACGGAGTGTAACTCCAAAAATACAATGAACCACAAGATGATTTTTTTACCACAGATACTTGGATATGTTTCCTAAATGGAATAATAATTTCACGGTCTGAATCATTCTATAATTTTTTTTTTTGCGAAAATGGTGAGATGACCTATAAATAACATACCTTAGAAAGCATCATCAAAAGAATTTATCCTTCCTTGATTTCCGACCTTCTTTTCTTCACCTTCCCTCAAAAATTTGGCTTAGATATCCTTTGGTTACCTCAGACACCTATAGGTATTCAATATTCTCAATATTTTCTAAAATGAGAGATCCTTGCCTCTTATTTATACTTTCTAAGTAGCCTACTTAAAAACATCTTCTAGGTCACTTTGCCCACTTTCCTTATTCTAGGGTTAACCCACTTCTAATTTCTCCATTAAATTTATTATTTAAATGAATTTATTTTGTATTCAATTTGAATTATAATACACTCATCAATTCCTTTATTATTTACCTTCTAAAATCCTCTTAAACCACTTTTGACTACTTTGTTATTATTTACCTTCTAAAATCTCTTAAACCACTTTGACTACTTTGACCTTTTGGGGCTTCTAGATGACATAAGAGGGTCCTCCAACTTCGTAAGGCCATAACTCTCAAACCGTGAGGATTTATGTGACATTCCACATACCACCAGAAATGGAATGGCATGTACCATCCATATAGAATAGTATTACCTACAAATATATCAAAACTCATACCATTATCCATCAAACAAACTTGGGTCCATTACCCAAACCTGGGTTCTCCAACTTCTCATGGGCATAACTCTCTAACCGTGAGGAGTTATGTGACGTTCCACATACCACTGAGAATGGAATGACAAGCAATAACCACCTAGGATAGTTTCAGTGACAAATTCACTGACCTTCATCTCATTATTCCACAAATAAGCATGGGTTCTCTAACCATACTTCTAGGATAACTCAATCAGCAAAGCGTCTTCCCGTGATGGCTTTCACCATAAGGGGACCACTTTGGATTTCATCCATGTATACTTATTATCAACCATGACAAGACAATAATGGGTCATATTTACATCAAACAATATTGGGTCCATTACCCAACCTTTGTGCTACGAGGCTTTCTTCAAGGGTTGACATCAATGACAACCAACCTTAATCAATAATCTCCCCCTTTGGCATTGATGGAAACACTCTAATGCAATACTGAAATCATATCACTCATGATCCCCCTGGAACCATGCCTCTGTCCTCTGCATTTGATAAATCTTCTCCCTCTGGAACCATGCCTCTGTCCTCTGCATCTGATAAATCTGCTCCCCCTAAAACCATGTCTATGTCCTCTGCATCTGATAAATCTCTCCCCCTTTGTCATCAATGACAAAGGTATCTTTCCATCCAGGGCTACTCCCCCTGACTGAACTGTCTTCTTATGGTGCTTCCTCGTGTACATCTAAGACATATAAGATAAGCATTCAAAAGAATTCATTTTGGAGTAGAAATAACTCTGAGTTTCTGGGGAAGATACTCAAAGGCTTCCCGTGGAAGTGGTTTTGTAAAGATGTATGCCACTTGTTCTTTTGTGCCCACATACTCAACTATGATGTTCTTTTCTGCAAACTGTTCTCGTAAAAAGTGATACTTGATTGGAATGTGCTTCATCTTGGAGTGCATCACCAGATTATTTGAGATACTGATGGTGCTTGTATTATCAAAATATATTGGAATGGTATCATGATACTCAACCTGTATATCTTTCAGAGTTTGTTTCATCCAAAGAAATTGTGTACAACATGATGTTGTTGCAATGCACTCTGCCTCAGCTGTAGATAAGGATATTGATGATTGTTTCTTTCTTAGTCATGATACTAAACACTCACCCAAGTAGAATGTTGCTCCACTGGTGCTTCGTCGGTCATCAATACAACCTTCCCAATCTGTATCTGTGTAGGAAATAAGTGATAGATCCTTTCCTTTTGGATACCATAATCCAAACTCTTATGTTCCTTTGAGATATCTGAAAATTCTCTTCACTGCTAATACATGTGATTCCTTTGGTGTTTCTTGAAATCGTGCCACCTATCCAACTGCCTAAATTACATCTGGTTTGGATGTTGTCACATATAGTAGGCTACCAATTATTGACATGTATTTCCTCTGATCTGTAGACTTCGAATCATCATATTTGCTCAACTTGCAACTGGTTTGCATGGGAGTGATAACTGGTTTGCAATCTTCCATATCGAACCTTTTTAACATTTCTTTGATATACTTCGTTTGAGAAATAAAAATTCCTTGGTTTCTTTGGCGTATTTGAAGTCCCAGAAAGAAGGATAGTTCTCCAAGTAACGACATTTCAAATTCATTCTGCATATCTTTTGCAAATTTCTGGCTTAAATTGTCATCATCACTACCAAAAATAATATCATCAACATAAACTTCAATTAATAAAATATTACCTTGACTTACCTTGATGTAGAGGTTGTTGTTTGCACTTCCTTTTATGAACCATGCTTGATGCAGATACTTATCCAGTCTAGAGTACCATGCTCTAGAAGCTTGTTTTAGACCATACAAGGCCTTCTTTAATTTACACACATAATCTGTGTTTTCTGACAACTGATATTCCTTCTGGTTGTTCAATGTAGACTTCTTCTTCAAGTTCCCCATTCAGAAAATATGATTTTACATCTATTTGATACATTTTAATATTTTTGGAGCATGCATAAGCTAAAAGAAAACGGATTGCTTCCATTCTGGCAACTGAGGCAAATGTCTCTTCAAAGTCGATTCCTTCAACCTGTGCATATCCTTTACATACCAATCTAGCTTTGTTCGTTGTAACCTGTCCATATTCATTCAATTTATTCCTGAAGACCCACTTTATGTCGATCACATTCTTATTCTTTGGTCTTGGAACCAGTTCCCAAGTGTCATTTTTCTCTATTTGATCCAATTATTCATCCATGGGCTTATCCAAGATTCATCCTTTCTAGCTTATTCAAAACAGTTTGGTTCAATTGTAGATAAGAGTGCTAGGTGTGTTTGTTCTGGTGAACAGATTCTTCTTCTAGTCTCAACTCCTGCATCTTTGTTTCTGATAATCTGATCTGAAGGATGATTCTTCTGTACTCATTTACTAGGTGTCTTTGGAGACACTTGTTGAACTTGCTCTTCTGCTTCTTTCGGATTCTCTTCATCTTCCTCTTCTACTTCTTTTTCATCTTCTGCTTCTTCTTCTAAGGGTTGTTTCATTGTTTCATTTTCTTCCTTTGATTCTAGTCTGCATGTTTCATCAATTGTTACGTTGATGCTTTCCACAACTTTGTTCAATCTTATATTGTAACACTTGTATGTTTTCATTGTACTTGAGTAACCAAAAATTACTCCTGTGTCCACACAAGAGTCAAACTTTCTCATTCCTCCATCTTCTCTTCTGATATAGCATTTTCTTCCAAAACCTATGAAGTGATTTACATTTGTTGGTCTTCCTTTCCATAGTTCGTAAGGAGTTTTGTCAGTGTTGTTTCTGAGCATTATTCTATTTTGAATGTGAATTGTTGTATGCACTTCCTGTGTCCAAAAAATATCTGTCAATTTCGAATCCATTAACATTGTTCGAGCCATTTCTTGTACCGTCCTGTTCTTTCTTTCAACAACTCCATTCTGTTGAGGTGTTTTAGCAACGAAGAATTGTCTTTTTATTCCATTATTGTTGAAGTAGTCCATCAATTCCTTTGAGGTGAACTCTCCTCCATTATCAAATCTCAAGCATTTGATTTTTGAATCCATTTCATTTTCAACCATTTCCTTGTAAATGTTGAATTTTTCAAAAGCTTTTGACTTATTCTTGAGAAAGAAAACTGCATTCATTCTTGTATAATCATCAACTAATAACATGAAGTATTTCTCACCTTTTAATCCCTTTGTTTTAGTTGTTCAAACAAGATCAATATGCACAATTTATAGTGGCCTTGTCGTTGAATATTCCTTTGATTTAAACCTGGTATTTGTTTGCTTTCCTTGTTGACAATGCTTGCATAAAGTGTTGGTTGGTTTCGTGATCTGGGCCATTTCTCTCACTGATTTTGTTTTGGATTACTGAGAGGTGGGGTGAATTAGTAATAGCATAGTTATAATCCTTTTTCTTCAAATAATCCAAGTGTTATATCAATGTAGAATTATTATCCAATAATGAGCAATAAGAAATCAACAATCACACACATACACAGTACACCAGTGTTTTACATGGAAACCCAAATCGGGAGAAAACCACAAAATTCTTTTCCTTATATGTCTTGAATAATTACATTCATTGGAAGCACCGACTTCCTTTGTCTTCCCGCTGCAACTGGAAGGAGGCTCCAACTCCCTAGTTTCTCAGGCTACAACCTGAGGGAAGCTCCAACTTCCCAATTCTTTGGCTACAACCAGAAGGAGGCTACAACCCCCTATCTTCTCCTACTACAAACGGAAGGTGGCTACAACCACCTATCCTTGCCCCATCCAACCGCCCTGAAGTAGAAGTAGAATGATGGAACCACTGTCACACTATCACTGTGAGATATACCATTTTAAACATGTACCAATAAACCTGAACCATGCATCAACCATGCATAAATCTGTACCATAAACAAGTGCATCAACCATGCACCAACCTGTATCATAAACAAGTGCATCAACCATGCACCAACCTGTATCATAAAAAAATGCATCAACCATGCACCAACCTGTACCAAACAATCTGTAATCAACATGTACCATAAAAAATGAAACCAACCATGTACCAAGTATGTACTAATCATGTGTCAACTACTCATCAACTATGACTCATCAATATGTACCAACATCATCAACTATACACCTCATGTATGTGCCAACTCATCAACTACTTGTCGCAACCATGTACCCAACTTGTACCTCAACAAAAATCCCTCATCAATTTCATCATACAAATATGATTTATAACTCTATAATAGACTTGGTGTATATGATCATATACCTAACAAACCTTCCTTAACTCTAACAAAAAGAGACTAACATTTACATCAAACTTTCTTTAGTCTCCATTGACTAGTTTTGGATTAGTCAACAACCCTAACTTGAAATGATCATAGAATTTGTACCTGTAATGAATAAAGATATGAAGCCGATACACAATGTTCTTTAGTTTATTTTATACAATTCATCCGGGTTCACTACTTGAGATCTCGAGGAAAAGTATTTATATGGTTAAATGACATACCTTGTTGAATTGAAGCATTCTAGAAATTGATGACCTTGTAGAGCGTGCCTCGTACGGAATATTTATTGAATCGATGAAAATATTACAAACAATATTAAATACTGTAATATATAATAATGCATTTGGATGTACGTAATTGGATATGTTATGAAGGATTATGACGTTTTTGCAAACACTTGTTTTTGACTAGTTTGGGACTAGCCACAAACCCTAGTACTCAGGGTATAGCTCAAAAATAGCGACTTCACAAGATAAATTTGTTGCCATAGATACTTGGATATGTTTTCTCAATGGATAACAATTTCACGGTCTGAATCATTCACAGAAAAAAAGTTGTTGTGGAAATGGTGAGATGACACAGCAAATAACATACCTTAGAAACATCATCAAAAGGATTTATCATTCCTTGGATTTCTTATTTCTTCACCTTTCCTTAGAAATCCGGCTTAGATATCGTTTTGTTACCTCCATACCACTATAGGTATTCAATATTCTCAAGAGTGTCTAAAGTAGAGGCCTTGCCTCTTATTTATACTCTCCAAATGGCTTCCTTAAAAACATCTTACCTGGAGTCACTTTGCCCTTTCCTCATTTTAGGGTTAACCCAGTTCTAATTTCTCGATAGATTTATTATTTAAATGAATTGTTGTGATTCCACTTTGAATTATAATACACTCATCAATTCCTTTATTATTTACCTTCTAAAATCTCTTAAACCACTTTGACTACTTTGACCTTTTGATTTCCTAGATGACATAAGGGTCCTTAACTAAATTAAAGACCATAACTCTCAAACCGTGAGGGAGTTATGTGACGTTCCACATACCACCAGAAATGGACCCAACCCTAAAAAAAAAAAAAAAAAAAAAAAAAAAAAAATATATCAAAACTCATACCATTATCCATAAAAACAAACTTGGTCCATTACCCAAACCTAGGTTCTCAACTTCTCATGGCCATAACTCTCTAGCAGAGTAGGGATATGTGATATTTCATATGCATCGAAAATGGAATAGAAAAGAACTATCCATATAAGATATTTTCAATGAAAAATTCACTAAACTGTCTCATTATTCCACAAATAAGCATGGGTTCTCTAACCATACTTCTAAGATAATTGAATCCGTAAAACGTCTTCCTGTGAGAGGTTTCACCATAAGGGGAACAATTTGGAGTTCATACATTTTTTACTTATTATAAACCATGAAGAAACAATGAGTCATCTTGCATCAAGAACAATCACAGGTCCATTACCCAACCTTTGTTCTATGAGCCTTTCTTCAAGGTTGACATCAATGACAACCAACCTTAATGTTAATACATCTTTTAGCATTTTCTCTCTCTGCACTTTTTGTCTTTCCTCGATTGGTATTTCACGACATATTGTGAAAGCTTTGTAGATCCTCGATTCTCATCTTTGGCTTATTTGATGACTTCACAAATTTTCCAAAGATATTCCTCATATGCTTCTCTACTACTATTGGTACTTGTAGGTTTTCTTGTACAACTTTTGGTGATCTTGTGTCTTCAACGCCATTATCTTGGCTTAGTCCTTTTCTTTTAGATATTTCCTGGCCCTTTATTTGGCCTCATTATTTTCCTTCATTGCTTGTTCAATCTTTTCTTCGGCCTCAGTCTTCTCCTTCAATGTGATTTCCACTTTTTTCTCCATTGCACTCTTTTCCTAGAGATCCATTGTGTATTCCTTCTATAATTATTTCTTTTCCTCTACAACCTTTATCAAATCGCTAGAAGCGGTATCTTCACAGAGTCGTAATTCATGCATGATACCCATTTGAAATCCTTGGAACACTATTGTGGGCATCTGTGAGATGACTAAGTCCAAGTGACTTAGTCCTTGTACTTGCTTCTGCATTTTAGGTGTGGAAAACCTGATTGCATTTGCTGATATTTTTATTACTCTACGCCCTTCGCCCATTTGTGAGAAGTGAGAAGTGGTAGCTACTACTTCCCCAGCAATTACTGCGTTAGTTTTGTTACCGCTAATAAATTCAAGCGAAATGCAGTTATCTACCTATCTAACATTATCTGGTACTTATGTGAACCTTAATTAGGTTGAACCACGGTCAATAGTCAGTATGCTTCAAAGACTTATGAATAAATTCCTTGAATGTTGCAACCACAACTATTGAAAAAAACTGCAAGGGAATTCTTAAGTCCAAGGGAATGCTTGCATCGCGATAACTTCCCCAATCTATCGTGAAAATAGTCTTGTACCATTCCTCCTGTGCAATTTTTGTCACGATGGTGCCCAGAATCCATTTGTGAAAGAATAGGTATCTTTCCCACCTACGTTCTCGATTACCTCATCACGTGAATGAATGGTGTTAGAAATGGATCGTGTAAACATACATCATTAAACGTCCTCAGATATGCACAAGTCTTGATTCCTCTTTGTCTTAGTTTCTTGCTAGCATTAGACTTTAGTAACTTTGATTCTACCATGGGTTCAATGATCCTTGCGTCCAATATTTTGTCTATTTCTTCTTTCACCTTTTCCTTGTACTTTGGATTTAACTTATAAGGCCTCTTTCACACTGGCTTAGCACCTGGTTTCAAACGAATCTTCATCTCGCCTAAGTCCCCATGTATCCCTTCATCTCTAAAAATGTAGTTGGAAATAGGTCTTGATGTTCACACAATAAGTCTGCAATCTTCTCTATTGTTTCATCACTCCAATAATCCTCTATATGCACAAACTTCACCATATTCTATGTGTCCCAAAAGTTTACCTTCTTTTTATTGGTTGTGTGTATGAAGTGGACTCAAGCTCTGGCCCTTCTACTTCCAATTCTCCTTATGTTTCATGTACTTTCACATTCATGGGATATTATTCATCATGTTCCTCCTTAGAAACATTGTAACATTCCAATAACTCATGGATAGTCATAGGAGCTTTGTGTGCATCGCATAATGGTACCACCTCCATCAACCCTTCTTCTAGAAATATCTTGGTTCTAATGTCCTGCAAAGATGCATATAGCAATGTATATTTATGTTCAAATGTAAATGTGACCTTGAACCTCGAGTCGGCTCATCCTAGTTGGCTCTCTCTCTATGCATTTCCAATTCCAAATACCAATTCTTCATAATTTTATCCAATGTATAGAATTTATCCATTCTTCCTTAGGTGTCAAGTTCCATCTATCCCTGCACTGCTCCACATGTTCTGCTAGGTCACTTTCCCCTGTAAAATTTCACACAATATGTTCAACCACGGTACCAAACCTTACTTGTATTAGTATTCTACATTGTGACCAATCTTCCATCCCTTCTTTGTGTACAATACCAATAGTGGAGTTGCTTTTAGGAACATATCTGGTGCCAATAGAATTTGGTGTTCGGGTACCTTCAACTCAAAATCGTTTACAAACAAACTATATTATTCAAGTCATCATACATGGGTGGATCACACAACTCTATTCCAATCCAGCACAAGTATTGTTGGACAAAGCGAGGAGGATGTGAATCAGTTGATTGCCGAGATTAAACAATTATCTTATTTTAAACTCTTTGTAGAGGCAAGATGACAATTACAATAATGCTGAGGAAATGTGAATAGAGCATTCAGCATCATTGTCACCTATGAAATATATAGAGACAAATATTTCTGAGGAAACCCATAAAGGTAAAACCTCTTCTTCTTTATAATAAATAAATCTTTACATTCTATATGTTTTCATACATATGAGCTCCAATTCATTGTGAGGATACAACCTCTATTTTGCAATTTGTAACTTGTTGAGGAGCACCAACTCTCTGTTTTCTCTAGCTTCTGAAGGAAGCACCAACTCCTGGTTTCTCTAGCACCCCTGAAGGAAGAACCAACTCTTTTGGTTTCTCTAGCACCCATAGAAGGAAGCAACAACTCCTTAAATGTTGTACCAAAATTTGGATGGAAGCCCCAACTTCGGTCCTACGGGCACCAACGTAAGCGAGAAAACAACAGTTCTCATACCGCCACAGTTTCTCGGCTCCACCAGCAAATGGGATCTACAAATCCCTGTGTTCAGAACCCACTTGAACCTCGAGAGGACAACAATCCTCCTAGCACCTCCCTACCACCTAGAATTATAAAGGTTGCTACAGAAACTTATTACGGTGATATAATGTTCATCAATGGCTTACAGTCTGTCATTGTTACGCTACTGCCTTGTCTACCTCCAGCGTCTTCACACATGCCTTGCGCTTTCTATTCTTATGCCTTTTTATGCTCTATGAGCCATGTCCATTCAATTCACCATTGCTCTTCTTTGTATTTGATTGTTGCACTCTGCTGCTTTCTACACACTGAATCACTCTCAACAACCTCCATCTCTTCTGTTCTCATTATATATTCCTGTGCATCTTACGCATCCTCTTTTCACAATGATTCTACATGCTCTCCCCATGTCGAGTGCTCTCTTTGATCATCATTGCAACTCTTCAGCTTCTCGGTGGTTAAACCCATGCGTTCATCATCAGTAGGTGTTATGCTGAGATTCACTTATCTGTCTCGATCGAGACTCTTTGTCTTCTCTATCATAGTCAAGCTCATCCTCTGTTGTAGTTACAAACTCCAACTCTCTTACATCTGTCAAAAGCCTCTATGAATAGTCTTCATTCCATGGAAGATGCCTTGAGACTCTTCGACTCCTCTGGCAATCACCACAGTCTCGGAGTCCTCTCGCGGAAACCATGTCCGGTTGTTTTAGCCGGTTACGGTGAACCTCCAAGAAAGTCATCGGACGAATGCGTAACCCGTCCAAAAGAAGTCATAGTTAAATTACGCTGTGAATGCATTAGTGATGATTAATGAAGCGGTAATACGCCGATCAAATTCCAAGTATCCAACATGGTTGGATTGAAAACAGTCTTCGTTGATTTCTCCATTTTAGCAATTCAACATTGACATTTGACATTCTTGGTGAAGAGTTTCAGCACTCCAACTCTGGTATCAGAGCCTACGCAAAGGTGTTTCGCGATTTTCGACATTTTAAGCGTTTGGGATTTTTGAAGAAGTGATGTGACTCTCCATGTCTCAAAATCCGAAATGGAGCTTGTAACAATCTTGAGCTCTTCTCTACATCTCTTCGTGATGTGACCATGCGACATGATGATAAGCACTTATCAAAGCGCTTCATGAATTTAAGCAATTTGATATTCCTATGATGAAGGGTCTCAACCCTCCAAATTAAGTGATCACGAAGTGATCGTCGTTCGCATTTTGCAACCGGGACTCTGTGATGAAGATTCTGAGCTCTTGGCTCCTCCAGCTCCGGTGCTCAGAAACTCGAAATGGAGTCGGATCAGCGGTCCTGAATCTTTATGGATTTGGCCAGTCGGATCTTTTAAATTGATTTAGCATGTCATAGAGTTCTATCGTTGGTTTCTTCATGACTCCTCAACTCCCGTTATCCAAAACTCGAAATGGTCGGATCAACGGTCCCTGAATTTTGATGATTGACCGGTCCAAATATTTCTTGATCAGTATTTCAGTTAGAGTAGTAGTTTCACATTCCATTGATTTCATCATTCTTGTCGTGGAAGTGTTCTTGACACCTCCAGCTCCCGGTATCCAACGTGTTAGCCATTTAGCGTTTCGTCATTGAGCATTTCTGCGATAGATTATTTCGACACTTCCAGCTCGATTATCGAAACTCAATGGAATGGAGATCAGCAGTTGATATTTAGACATTTAAAATTTGACATTTTAAGCATTTTGTGGTGAATGTTTTTGACACTTCAACTCCCGGTGTCCAGAACTTGAAATAAGAGTTTAGCTTATGATACGAAATGGAGTTTATGGTTACGATCTTGCCATGCGATCATCGTTGTCATTTCTTTGGTCGTGATCTTTTCCATCAATGCAAAAACACGCATACTCTACCTCAGTGTGCACTATCTCATATACGGTCTTCCACTGATATTGCTTCTGCGTCTTCCAAAATACTTATGGTGCCCACATGACACATTATACCTGTACTCCGAGCCATCATCATTGTACTTTCCATCAATGAAAACATCGCTACCTATAAAACGTATAGCAATCCCCTTTGGCATTGAAAGTGGAAACAAGGCACCAAAGATGTTCTTTCTCCCTTTGGCATCAATGTCCGAAAGAAACCGCTCCCAGGTTGTTGCAGTATTTTTTTAGGAGGTATCGGATATTAAATCAATACAAACTCCCTAACGGGATGGACTCTCTTAGGTGTGGGGCGGGATGACACCGGCTTAATGGGAGATATTCAAATGGTGTCTTGTGGCTAGGGGTTTATTAAAGATGTCTACAATTTGTTACGTGGTTGGAATGTAATGGGCCTAAACAACCTGATTGGTGACATTCTCTCTCGGAAAGCTAGATTTTGTATGGGAATATGTGATATTTGAGTGGAATCTGAGTTCTTGGACACCGCATTAGCACTAGTGTTATCACAATGGTGGGATGGAAGTGCATGTTACCTCAGATGCGCAGATGTCACGGATATCATAATACACACGAGTAGCGAGGTAGCGGCCGGCAATGTATTCTACCTCTTTGGATTGATAGAAATGAACCTTTATTTTACTCTTACTATGCTACAAGAGAATCTATTAATAAGAATGCACCTCCACTGATGTTTTTCCTTTCATCCATGCAGTTATCCCAATCGACATCTGAGTTAGATTGATGATTGAAAATTATAATTCTTAGGATACATAGGCCATAGTTCATTTGTTTCTCTCAAATATCTAAATGTCTTTTATTGATAGCAAATGACTCTGTTTGGAATTCTTGGTGATATCTTCCTACCATTTCAACAACATGCATTATGTTTGGGCTGAGAGGATTGATGTATGAGACTTCCTATCATTGATATATATGAACTTTGATCAACATCAGGTGGAGTCATCATCCTTGCTTAATTTTCATCCGGTAACCATAGGTGTGCCCACAAATTTAGAATATTCATTTGAAAACTTTTCAAAATTTCTCATAGATATTTTTCTTGAAATGAACATCCATCGAGATCTCAGTGAATTTGGAGACTAAGAAAAATGACAGTTCACCTATCATAGACATTTCAAACTCGGACTCCATGGCAGAAACGACCATTGTAATGAATCCTTATTACATCCGAAGAAGATGATGTCATCGCATGAATAACATGATTAGCAAATCATTATCCTTTGTTTCGATATAGATTGTTGTCAATTTGTTCCTTTCTTGAACCCTTTGTCTTTTGAGATACGTATCCAGTCTATGATACGGGGCGAGAGTTTTTTAACCCATATAAAGGTTTCTTCAGCTTGCATACTAAATCAGGATTATCAGATAGTTTGAAACCCTGCAGTTGACTCATATAAGACTTCTTCGATTAAATCTCCATTTAGAAGAAGCTGACTTGACATCCATTTGATGAATTTAAACCTTTATGACAAGCATGGGAAGAAATGTGGATAGCTACAATGTTGCTCACGAGCAAATGTTTCGTCAAAATATGGTCATTCTATTTGAGCATAGCCTTTCTAGACCAATCTTGCTTTTGTTCCTGACAGCTTGTCCCTTCTCATTCAACTTACTTAAAGATCATTTGGAACCAATGATATTTTTACCTTCAAGTCTATGAACCATCTCCCAGTATTTTTTCTCAATCGATCAAGTTCATCATTCCATTTCTTTAACCCAATGGTCATCTTGCTAGCTCATTAAAATTCTTGGGTTCCAGCATGAATATGAAATCTATATGTGATTGTTTGGTGTTTTTATTATTTTTCTCACGAGTTTATTTTACCTTTGTCTTTTTTCTCCAATTATCCGACTTGCGGGATGATTCTTTTAAGTGATTATGGAGGGAGAATTTGAAGTTTATGCAGCTTCTTTAGTGCTGTCCACGAGATGCTCGTGTCTTCATCTAATTTAGATTCTTCATTTTCTAATTATTGGACTTGTTCATCTTGACTTTATTTGTGTCCTCATGAAGACTTGTGTTGTACACCTCTCTTATTTGGGATTCCTTCATCAATTTTTTATGTCATCTGATCCAACCATTTTATGTAGCCTCTTATTATAGCATCTTGTATCCTTTATTGTTTGTAGCATACCCTAAGAAGAATCACAGCTTCATCGACCCTATCATCATATTTTCCAAGGTTCTCATCATTATTCTTGTTGGATCATGTTGTCATTGATGCCAATGGATTTGATTACTTGGAGATTGTTGGATCATATATCATTGATGTAAATGGTTTGTTTTGATTGATGTCATTGGTTGATGTCAAGTAATTGATTGATAGTTCCCACATGATGAGAATGTTATATGAAGTGGAAACCAATACGATGCAAAAGTAATAAATGGATGAACTCCAAAGTGGTCCCCATATGGTGAAATCCCTCATGGGAAGGAGCTTTGTGGATTGAGTTATCCCTGAAGAATGGTTGGAGGGACCCATGCTTGTATGAGGAATAGCGAGATGAAGATCAAGGAAATTGTTGGAGTGAAACTATCCTAGATGGATAGTTCTTCATACCATTTAAATTGGTATGTAGATGTCACATAAATCCTCACGGTAAGAGATATATGGCCTTCTGAGAGTTTGAAGGACCCCACTCATGAAGGCTTGAAGCCCCAAAGTCAAAAGTCGTGAAGCTAAAGAAAGAAGGAAATGATTCAAATGGGTAATAACAAAATCAAGAAGGATTATTTTATGGAAAATGGTTAACCCTAAAAATAGGAAAACGAGGTCAAAGTGACCTAGAAATGGGTAAAATATTATTTCAATAATAATTTTAATGGAGAAATTAGAAGTGGACCCAACCATAAAATAAGAAAGTGGGCCAAAGACACAAGGAATATGGTTTTTAAAGAAGGAAGCTACTTGGAGTATAAATAAGAATAAGGCTCTCATTTAGATCACACTTGAGAATATTGAATATCTATATGTGTCAGGAGTTTTGCCAATGATATCTTAGCCGAAATTCTGAAATTGAAGAAAAGAAGGCGAAATGCAAGGAAGGATAAATTCTTTTGAAGGTGCTTTCTATGGTGTGTTATTTTGGTCATCTCACCATTTTCATATAAATTTTTTTTTTCTATGATGATTCAGATCCTGCAATTGCATTGAAAGTGAGAAAACATATAAAAGTATCTGTGGTTCAAAATTCAGCTTATTAGGTCGTTTTATTTTGGAGTTACACTCTGTGGAAAGTAGGGTTTGTGTGAGTCGAAACTAGTCAAAATCCCGGGTGTTTCAGGTAAAAACATCATAACTTCTTCGCTAACAGATCCAAATTCGAGGTGAGACAAAGTAACCGGTTGTGGGTAAAGGATTTGGTATTCCTGTGTAATGGAGTTCAGATCATTTCATCAAATATTTTGTGTGGGGCACTCTCTGAGGACACTCTCTAGAATAAGCCAAGGGTCAAGGTATGTCATTTTGCTGTATCGCCTGCAAGAGAGGTTCCAAGTGGTGCCACTTGGAGAAATTGCATACAAACATACTGAAGAACAGTTTGTATCAGTTTCAAATCTTTATGCATTCTGGGGTTCAAAGTTATGATTCTTCAAGTTAGGGTTGTTGACTAATCCAAAACTAGGCATGTGAGACTAAAGAAAAGTTTGAGTAGAAAATGCTAGTCCTCTTGCTGTTAAGTTAGGAAAGGTTTGAAGGAATGTGATCAGATACACCAGGTCTATTTCAGATCTACAAGTCAGATTTTGATGATGAAAGTGATGAGAGCTTATGGTTGAAGGTACATGTTGAGTACATGGTTGAAGACAGTAGTTGATGAGTTAGCACATACATGAGGTGTATAGTTGATGATGTTGGTACATATTGTTGAGTCATTGTTTATGATTGCTTGACACATGATTGGTATATATTTGGTACATGGTTGGATGCACTTGTTTATAGTGCAAGTTGATTCTGAGGTTGGGTGCATGGTTGATACACTTGTTACTCTTTAAAGTTGAGTACATAGTTGATATATGTTTATGGCACAGATTGATATCTATT
Organism: Picea sitchensis; assembly: GCA_010110895.2. Taxonomy (NCBI): domain Eukaryota; kingdom Viridiplantae; phylum Streptophyta; class Pinopsida; order Pinales; family Pinaceae; genus Picea; species Picea sitchensis. The sequence continues at coordinate 18,058 of SNQJ01S0045279.1, read as the reverse complement.
GAACATTGTTGTCTCATCTCAGTTGATGCTTATAATGCAAGTTGAGTCTTGCATATAGATCACAGTGCTCTTGTGAGTTGTACTCTATTAGGTTATTCTTGATAAACCCCAAGGATTGTAGTAAGTAATAAAAAGAAAAATTGTACATACATCTTGTGTTCTTTGTGTTTCATTGTGGTGATGACTTGTTGATGATATATTGCTAATATATGTGCTGATATGCTCACATCATGATTTATAAATGACAACAATGGAGCCAATGAATAAATATTTGAATGCTAATTGATGAGTTTTTGTACAAGAGAGCGAGTTTTGGGAAAAAGGACCCCACACTCATTCACCCCCTCTAAGTGTAGTAGGTGTCCAACAATTGGTATCAGAGAGGCCTTCACTGCAAGCCTTAGCAAGCTTGAAGGAGATCCATAGACACACAAATGGATGATGAAGTTCCAATCCTTGATGAAGAAAACTATTCTACTTGGAGAATAGAGATGGAGATGTATTTGATGACAATGGGAGCAACTATTTGGAAGGCAACCATGGTGGATATGTTCAGTTAGAACAAGTCAAAGTTGCAGCTCAAAGAAAGAAGGGCGTGGGTGGCTCTCAAGACAATTCTTGAAGTGAGACCTCAAGCCCTATCAAAGGCATGGGACAATGCACTTCCACTTCAGGATCTATGGCTAAAAGCTAGAGGAGACATATCAAAGCAAAGAGAGAAAGAAAGAATTCAGAGACCACTCCATCAAGATCGTAAAGGTAAGAATCATCAAGAAACTCTTGATTGCATTATTTCTAAAATGTGATTTTGAAACATTTCAGAAGTGAAGATAAAGAATCAAGTGATAATAGCACAAAGGGAAGATCTTGAAGACATTTCAAATAAAGCAAAGAAGTATGTGTGTTGATATTGTAGGAAAAAGAAAAAAGAAAGGGAAGATCCTTGAGGATATTTCAAATGAGGTAAAGAACACTCTAAGAAAGCCATGAATGCAATGATAGTGATGATGAATTTTTCTCTACAAGTGAAGAGAAGATGTAGATATAGTTTGTGTAAAAAAGTTTGATGGGTATTTATCCCATGAAAGAATAGAGAAATCTATTAAAACTTCAAAGAGAGTGAAGAGTTATACATGTATAGGAGTGATCATTTTTTATACACTATAACTATCTTCCGGACTCTTATAAGAAGTTTCTTAGGAGGGTAGTACATCTTGAAGTTAAAGGGAATGCTCAAGAACAAGAAGAGTTCTAAATTAGAAGAAAGGAAGAAGAGAGATCCTAGAGACAAAAATGGAAAAGAGAGACATGAATATAGATGGTAGGATTAGTAAAAGTTTGAAACTATTGTCCATCTCAAGACACAAATTGAAGAAGCCAAAAGAATAGAGAACTATTGAAGATTCAAATAAATGAAAAGGAAGAGTCATGTTGTAAAGTTAGAAGCTGAGAGTTGTGCTTAGAAAGAAGGTGGAAAAGAGATCAAACAATTTCTTGAATAGCTCACGAATCTTGGATGAGATCTTGAAAGTCAAAGATCATCATGCTTGATAAATTAGGTCTTGAATACAAAAGAGAAGATACACATCTTTAAAATGCAAGCATCTCAAAGAAGAATGAGGTAAATTTATCAAAGAAGGAGACAATGTTGCAAGCAACCATCTACACAAAGGAAAGAAAATTTCAAAAATAAGAAGAAAACAGGAAGACATCAAGAAGTTATTCTTGGGACATAATGAGTATAAGTATTTTTCATGGGCATTGTCTTCCTTCTTTGATATGGTCACAAAGCTTTTTGAATGTAGATCTTATGAAGGGAAGATATAATAAGAAAGAATCTATAGCTTACCACAAGATGTTGGATATGTAATCAAATAGGACACATTACATTCCTTTGTAACTCTATGAGATATTCTGGTACATGAAATTAGTTGGCCCTGTAAATCGAATCTTGGAACAAAAGAGAAAGTCCATGATGAGGACTTCTATATGTAGCTAGAAAGAGGAATGAAGTAAGAAAGGAAGAAAATCTTTGAAAATATGGATACTAAGAACTCAAGTTATGAGAAGGGTCATCTATAGAAGTGGGTGAGGAAGATAGAGCAGCCAGATCATTATGAAAGATTGAAGGGAAGTTAAAATGTACCATTTACTAAGGCAACGCAGTGCTTAGTGATAATTATGTCCACCGCGTTGACCTTGAATAGGTCATGTGCACATGCACTCATTTGTGTAGTAGGTCGTGTGTCTGTTGTAAAGGCTTAGGAAAAAGGCAATGCACATGGCAGGTTTGATGTGATGATACTCTTTCTGATGCAGGGTCGACATTGTTTGTTGTAGGTTCTAACACTATTTATTTGCAGGTTTAAGTATCCATCTATTGGATTATATAAAAATAAAATCTTGGGTGCATGGCACTAACTTATAGTATCGTTTGATGTTGATCTATTGGAGTACGTGGCTGGTACTTTTGAAGTTTCATTAATATATCTTATGATGTATTATTGGAAACTATGGTATTATTGGATATCATGGTGCATGCATTTTCATGTGGATGTTACATTGAGACATATAGATTGATAGTCATTGTGTATCATTAGAATCTTAGCTTATTAGCGTATGGTTGATATACTTGCTTAGTGCAAGCAATGATGTATGATAAGTGCACTCTTGGATGGTTTTTATTTAGCATATTGATAGATGCACATTGTTTTACATGTTGTTAGTAGATGCACATGTTAGCATATTGGTAGATACACATGTTGTATATGGTGGATACATTTCATTGATGATATCTTTTGGCACATTGTTGATGTACATGGGTATTTGTATGGGTGGGCACATTTTGGTACATAGTTACTTGGTGGATATATTGTTCATGATTCTCTATTTCATTGATATTTATCTTTTGTTTCATGATGTATGTGGTATGCTTCAAGTTTGATGCATGAAACGAGGTCAAGATTGTCATTTAGTAGCATATTCATCTACGAGAAGATAGGGGGCATACCCTTAGAGGAGTCATTCTTCTTCCCACTGATTCTAGGAGAGATATTTATCATATACATACCAAGAAAAGAGACCCATATCACGAAGAAGGCGAGCATGGTTCAGAATTGAATCAGTTGCTCGGAATCTGAGAGACAGAGCATGAATTTCGAGGAGCATAGGCTGATATAATTTGATGTTACATCATAGTGATATCCCTTGTTCCAAAGGAATATTCATAGGAAGGAAGATCAATTTGATAGGGAGGAAGCGTGAGGAGAGTTCAAACAAAGGGCTTGACTAGGAGAATGGCCCTTTTCCATTGATGTCAAAGGGAGGAATAATCACATTGATGTGATTGATGTCTAATGATGAGAGAGATTGATGTGGAGAATAGTCATTGGTATTGGTGTAGAGAAAATACTTGTCTACATGTTGACATCAATAATTTGTAATTAGTGTTTTAGTAATTGGTGTTGACATGATAGTAGTATCATCAATACCAAAGGGGAGGGTGTTGGATTATGTTGTCATTGATACCAATGGTTTGATTGCAGGAGATTGTTGGATCATATGTCATTTGATGTAAATGGTTTTAGTTTGATTAATGTCATTTGATTTGATGTCAAGTAATTGATTGTGCATGATTCCCTTGATGAATGTTATATGTCCAAGTGGAAACCAATGATGCAAAGGTAAACAAATGGATGAACTCCAAGTGGTCCCCTTATGGTGAGAATCCTCACGGGGAAGATGCTTTCACAGTTGAGTTATCCTAGAAGAATGGTTTGGAGGACCCATGCTTGTATGAGGAATAGAGATGAAGATCAAAGAAATTGTTGAGTGAAACATCCTAGATGGATAGTGCTTGTCATTACCATTTAAGTGGTATGTAGAAATGTCCTACATAACTCCTCTGGTTTGTAAGTTATGGCCTTAAAAAGTTGAAGGACCCTCATGAAGGAGCAGAAGCCCCCAAAGTCAAAAGTCAAAGTGACCTAAAAGAGAAATGATAAAATAAGGTGAAAAATCAAGAGAAGAGGTTGTTATGGAAATGGTTAACCTAGAAATAAGAGAGAGAAGAAAGAGCACGGTCAGTGACCTAGAAATGGAGTAAATATTATTTCAATAATAATTTTAATGGAGAAATTAAGAAGTGGACCCAACCCTAAAATAAGGAAAGTGGGGCCAGAGTGACCTAGAATATGTTTTTAAGGAAACTAATTGGAGAGTATAAATAAGGGGCAAGAGCTCTCATTTAGATCACATTTGAACATATTGAATATCTACATGTGTCTGAGGAGTTTACCAATGATATCTTAGCCTAGAATTCTGAGGAAAGTGAAGAAAAGAGGCCGAGAATGCAAGGAAGGACCAATTCTTTTTGAAGGTGCTTTCCTGGGTATGTTATTTTCAAGGTCATCTCACCATTTCATATAACTTTTTTCTATAATAATTCAGATCCTGAAATTTCTATACAGGTGAGAAAACATATCCAATAATCTGTGGTTCAAAATTCAGCTTGTGGGTCGTTTAGTTTTGGAGTTACACTCTGTGGAAAGTAGGGTTTGTGGCCAGTCGAAACTAGTCAAAATCAAGTGTTTGAATGAAAACGTCATAACTTATTCATAACAGATCCAAATTCAGTGGACAAAATGTGTCGGTTTGGGTAAAGGATGTAGTATTCTGTGAACGGTTCAGATTATTTTGTCAAATATTTTGTGCAGGGCACTCTCTGCAAGGACGCTCTATAGAATAAGCCAGAATTCAACCAAGGAGTTATGTCATTTTTTGCTATAACTCCTTTTAAGAGGGTTCCAAGTAAGGAGGTGCCATGGAGGAATTACATACAACACACTAAAAAGAACATTGTATCAGTTCAGATCTTTATACATTACAGGTTCAAAGTTATGATTACTTCAAGTTAGGGTTGTGACTAATCCAAAACTAGGCATGTGAGACTAAAGAAAAGTTTGATGAAAATGATAGTCTCTTGCTGTTAAGTTAAGGAAGGTTTACAGGAATGTGATCAGATACACCAGAGTCCTATTTCAGAGCTACAAATCAATTTTGATGATAAATTGATGAGGAGCTTATGGTTGAGGTACATGTTGAGTACATGGTTGAGACAAATGTAGTTGATGAGTTAGCACATACATGAGGTGTATAGTTGATGATGTTGGTACATATTGTTGAATCATTGTTGATGATTGCTGACACATGATTGGTATATACTTGGTACATGGTTGGATGCACTTGTTTGTAAAGTTAAGTTGGTCTGAGTTTGGTGCATGGTTGATGCCTTGTTTGTAACATGTTGGTGCATGGTTGATGCTCTTGTTTATGGTACATATTGATATCTATTTAGGATTTTTGCCTCATCGGTTGATCTTGAGAATGCAAAATTTTGAATGTACATATAAATTTTAGTGCTCTTAATGAGTTACTCTATTAGGTTGATGGCGATAAACCCCAAAAAGTTAGTTCGTAATAAAAGAAAATTGTACATACATCTTGTGGTGCTTTATTGTTCATTATTGGTGATGACTTTTATGATATATTGCTGATATATATGTTGCTGATATATATACTCACATCTGTGGTTATAAATGACAACAACAATGGGTAATGAATAAATGTTAGATGATATACTAATTGATGAGTTTTTTGTGTGCAGAATGATTTTTGGGAAAAAGAGCTACACTCACATTTACCTCTAAGTGTGGTAGAGTGTGTCAACACTTATTAACAACATCTATCCTTTATTGTTTGTAGCATACCCTAAGAAGATACCTTCATCAGCCCTATCATCATATTTTCAAGGTTCTCATCATTATTCTTTATGTAACCTTTACTCCCAAGACTTTGAAGTGTTTGATTGACATCTCTCCCATTACACAGTTCATAAGGTGTCTTGTCTTTGTGGTCTGAGGTGGAAGCTTTATTAATAACATGACTCTTTTGTGTGTATTGCTTCTACGATGGGATTTATTAATATTCTTCTCATTCATCATTGACCCTAGTTGTTGCATTGTTACCCGTTTTGCCTCTCAACCTCCCATTTTGTTGTGGAGTTCTTGGGATTATGTATTCTCTCTTAATCCCATTCTCATCGTAGAATTCATTGAAGTCTCTTGAAATAAAATATCCTCCCCGGTATGATCTTACTACCTTTAACCTCTCCCCTATTTGAGTCTGGAGTTAAATCCTTATATTTTTTAAACTTCTCAAATGCTTGACTTTTCCTTGAGAAAGACAACCAAAGTAAGTGCAGGTAATCATCAATAATCAGCATGAAGTAGTTTATTTCCCTATGTATTCTGTCTTGATGGTCCACATAAATCCATATGAACTAGTTGGGTGGTTTTACATCTAATCAAATCATTAATATTCTCGAGATCTTCTTGCCTCAAGATTTTTGGGCTTGATTAAGTGGTCAAAGTTTAAGATGTCCAAGTCCTCTATGCCATAACAGGTTTCATCATACTTGCTTAAGTGGCATTCTTCTTTCTTCTTACCCAACACATAGACGTTGTTTTATGTTCTTATCCCTTTTGCAACTAGTTGTCCAGAATTCCTGATTTTTTATAGTCTTTAGAGGTAAAACAACTTCACACCCTCAGTCACTGACTTGAATGACACTAAGAAGATTAGGTTTCATACCTTCTACAAACAACACATCTTGAGCTTTCCTTTGCCATTACTCAAAGCTTACCATTCCTTTACCTTTTATTTTCCTGGTGCATCATTTCAAGAAGTACATTCATCATTTGCCGCTCACTTAGAGTTGAAACTTACTTTTGTCTCCAGTCATATGTTTGGAACATCCATCCAATATACGAGAGTTTTGTCTTTGGTGATACTTACTAGATCCCACACTTTCATCGCCTTTCTTCTTCCAAACCTTGACATTTTCAGCGGTGGGGATCAAATCATTATGAATTCCAACAGGCAACAATGCGTAGCTTTATGTCCCATGGTGTAAGATTTAACATTATGGTTCATTGAATAGAAAATCATAGCGATTGTTATACTCATAACTATTGTTATGTTTAACACAGATCCTTTTCCGATGCATCCACATGATTTATGAATGCGAGATTGTTTTGTTCTTGGTTGTCTCGATCTTTGTTGTGGAAGATGGTTATTAGTTGAATATATTGGTTGTTCATATATAAATCTTAAAGAATGGTTTATAGCTTTGTGACCAAAATTAAATGAGAAAAAACAATAACCATAAAAAAAACCTTTGTACCTTGAAAAATATTGTCTTCTTTGAGCAAATCATTTTCCATCTTTGATGATTTCCAGACAGGTAGAGTGTATTATTTCCTTTTCTGGATCTAGTTAAGCACCTTTTTCTTTACTCTTCCTGAGCGGTTGATTATCTTCCTTTGTTTATGTAGGTTTGTTGTTGTCATTGGTTGTATATTTGACAAGCCAGTGAAGTCTTTGTTGCTTGAATGACCACTACATGATCCCTCTTCATAAACCAAACATGTTTTCAACTTTGGATTCCTTTGTTGATTTAGAATGGTGGCCAATCGTTCTGAGGCTTACTAATATGTGGGATTCCAGTGATACAAGGCTTGAAACTTTTTCCAAGTCTTTTCTAGTTTCCACTAATTCTTCTTCCAGAGCTTTATATCTTGACTTCTTTTCTGATAAGCATTGTTTAGAATGTCCTCAATTTTCTTTATATCTTCAGAATTCCACTTTAGTAGGAAAAGTATTCTAATCGGGTTATTTCTGAGTCTTTCTCCAAGCTATGCTCGACAATTGTTTTTGCATAGATGTTCTTAATTAGTCATCAATCTCTTCGATTACCTTTGATCGATTTCTCCTTCAATTTCAACCACAACTTCTTCTTTATCACTTCCTGTGATTTTATTAACATAATACTCTTTGGCCATAAGTATGAAGTCATTTAGTTTATATTCAATAGAAGGAGTCATTATCTTCATCATCTGAAGGATCATCATCATTGTTTACACAAAGACTTTCTTCTTAAAATTATTCTCTTTAAATAAATTTATGTGTTTTATTGCTTCTCCTCATCATCACATGTCTGATCCTTTCTTTGTGAGGAAATTTATTTGCAAAATGAGCTATCTTACAGTTAAGAAACATTTGAAGAGCAATTTACCTTCTTATTTTGTCTAGATCCTTCTTAGATCTCTTCACAGAATTTTTCTTCAATTTCATGTTCGATCCTCATTTCTTGTGCATGGCAAATGGTCACTTCTCTGGAGGTGGGTTTATCTTTTAACTATTCTCATTCTCATATGCAGTCAATGTTCCTATAAGTTGATCAAACTCCAGGTTTTAGATCATTAAGTTCTTATGCATTTGAGACCTTCGGGTTGAACCTATCTAGTAGAGATCTCAAAATTTTAAGACTAAGAAGGTTCCTCAATTTTTTTACCAAGTCCTTTCATTGTATTTACCAGTTCTTCAACTCTCGGAAAGTATTTTCCAACAATTTCATATTCTTTCATCTTCAATTGTTCAAATTGTACTCTATAGATTTTAAGCTTGGCGTCCTTTACCTTCTCATTGCCCTCATAGCTGCTAATGAGTTTGTCACACATTTATTTGGCAGTTCCTAGGTGCATAACTTCTGAATTACCTTCTGCAAGCGCCCTCAAGATAGCATTCATAGCCTTAAGCGTTGAAACTAAATTCTAGTGTCATCATATTAGCTAATTACAAGTTGGATTTACATAACCAATATCTACCACATCCTAGACATACGCACCTAAAGCCATTATGTAGGTTCTCATTCTAACTTTCGAGGAGGCAAAGTTCATTTCCATTGAATAGAGGGTACTTATTGGTTGAATTTCCTTCATGGCTTGACATGTTTACAAGCTCTAGGATTCCCTTAGATAAAAGTGGCTATGAAGTACCAATTGTTGGACAAAGCTGATAGGAAGTGAGTGAATGGGTTATTCAGAGCTTAAACAATTATGCTTATTTTTAAACTCTTTACAAAGCAAACTCTTTACAAAGCACTCAAAGAAAATCACAATAATGCAGAGAAATAAACAAAGACACTTTCAACATCATTCACACATATAAAATCTGAGACAAATATTTTAGAAACCCATAAAGGTAAAACCTCTTCTTCTTGGTATCATAAGTAATCTTTACATTACGTACATTATCATACACATATGAGCTCCAACTCATTTGTGAGGCTACAACCTGTTTTGCAAGCTGCAACTTAGAACATAACTCATTTCTCCCCAGCACCTACTAGAAGGCTTTTCAACTCCTTTTCTCTAGCACCCACTGAAGGAAGCACCAACTCCCTTGGTTCTCTGGCACCCACTAGAAGGAAGCACCAACTCCACAGTTTCTCTAGCACCCAGCTGAGAAAACAGCAACTCCCTAAGTGTTTCGACACCAGCCCGGATGGAAGCACCAACTTCCAGTCACATAGGCACCAGCTTTAGCCAAAACAAAAATTCTTGATTCTCCCTTGCAGCACCCTACCTCCCTAGTTTTTTCTGGCTGCAAGCAGATGGAAGATACAACTCCTGTGTTCAAGCACCCCTTGGGCCTCGGGGACAATAGTCCTCCTAGCACCTCCCTACTTGGAATATAAAGTTTTCTATAGAAAATTATTACAGTAATATAATAATTTTCATCAATGGATTTGAGTCTCATCAGCATTACGCTACACTACCACCTTGGCCTCCTTGTCTTCTTCCTACACACATGCCTTCACGGTATTTGTTCTTCTTGATTTGTGCTCATGTGCCATGTCCATTCAATGCACCATTCCTCTTATTATTATTTGATTTATTTACTCGCTTTTGCTTCACACTTTTGAATCAACGTAAGCGGTCAACCTCCATCTCTTCTATGTTGCGTGTATATATTCCCTCGTGCATATTAGCATCCTCTTTCTGAGAGTAGCATGCATGCTCCCCATGTCGAGGTGCTGCTTTGATCTTGTTGCAACTCTTCAGCTTCTGCGGTGGTTAAACCCAATGCGTCGTCATCCTTTGGGTGATGGTTTATATTCCTTAGCGATAGCGGTCAAGACTCTTAGTCTTCTCTATATCATGGTCCGGAGCTCATCTCTGTTGTAGTTCTGGACAAGCTCTCTTCAATGACCATTCAGCCTCTACTCGCGAGCAGGTCTTCATTCCATAGCAGTTCCTTGGACTCTTCAACTCGTCAGCGATCACCTAAAGTCTCTGGTCTCGAAACCAAATTAGTCATTTCTAGCAGTTACTTTGTGAACCTCCAAGAAAACATCGGTATTGAATTGTCGTCAAGAGTCATGATTCAGGTTCGCTGGCGGGTCGTAAGCCGATCGATTAAGCATGAAGAGCAATAATGTATGATCAGATTTCTAAAATTATCCAACGCCATTGGATTTAAAATACGGGGTCTCGCATTGATTTTCCATTTCACAATTCAGCATTTGGTGTTCGACATTCTGTGGTGAAGGTTGACATTCAGCTCCGTTATCGAAACCCTACACCCAAAGGTGTTTTCACATTTCGGCATTTCATGATTTTGCATGTCGTGAATTCTTGTTGTGAGGTGTCTCGACTCTCCATGTCCCAAACTCTGAAATGGGCTTGTCTCTTCAATCCTCTTCTCTCTGGATCGCCCGATGATGTGATCATGAAGCCCGGTATTAGCTTATCCATTAAGCACTTTTGCAATTTCGCATTTCACCATTCCTATGATGAAGGGTCTCGACACTCCAGGTGCGATCATGAGGAAATGATCGATGTTCACATTGTAACCGGAATTCCTGTGGTGAAGAGTCGACTCTTGACTCCTCCAACTCGGTGTCAAGAGCTCGAAATGGAATCGGATCAGCAGTCCACAATCTTGATGATTGACGGTCCAGATATTTTGTGATTTTGCATATCACCGCGAGTTCATAACGTGAGTTGATTCATGACTCCTCAACTCGATTATCACGGAAACTCCAGAATGGAGTCGGATCAACGGTCCACAATCTTGATGATTCGATGAATTCTAGATCTTTCTTTGATCAATTTCAGTTAAGTGGTAAGTTTTACGTTGTGATTTGACATTCTTGTCATGAGTGTTCTAGACACCTCCAACTCACGGTATGCGAGCTTTGAAATGGAGTTAGATCAGCGTATTTTGGAGTTTTCATTTCACCGTTCGGCATTTCTATGATGAAGTGTTTGACACTTCAACTCCCGGTATCGAGAACTCCGAAATGGAGTCGGATCAATGAGTGCGGTATTTGGCGTTTAGCATTCATTCTGCAGTGATGGTTTGACGCTTCTGTCGGTATCGAGGCGCTCGAAATAGGTTTAGCCACGTTACCAAAATGGAGTTTAGCGCCACAGTCTTACCATGCAATCATCATTGTGTTGTTGGTCAGAGTGATCTTTTCATCAATGACAAACACCCATATACGCGCTGCATTACCTCTGCTATCTCTTTTTGGTCTTCGCAGTGAGTTTAGCTTCACGATACCAAAGTGGGTTTGGCTTATGATATTTCCATGCAGTCATCGTTGTGTTGTTGGTGGTGATCTTTTCCATCAATGACAAACGCGCATACTCTGCGCGCTTTGCATGCGCCTGCACTATCTCTTTTTGGTATTCGAGCTTGCTCGCATCTTCCCAAATACTTGGTGCCAGCGTACATTATACACAATACTCAATCCATCATCGTTGTTGTACTTCCATCAATGACAAGCATCAGCGCCCTATAAAACGTATAACATGGATCGTGTTATTTGTGCACATCGTCTAGTTAATAATTCATGCATCCTCTCATGATGCTCGGATATTTTGAATCTAATGCGCATGGTGATACTTCTCAACAGAGCACCATATGCATTGGGGTTAACATAATCATCCATCCGCCAATCATGTTATAAAAATTGTCAATGTCGTTTCATCTTGTTGGTTCAATGTATATCTTCCCTTTGTTGGGTCCAATGGTGTAGTAACCTTCAAGTATTCTACTTCAAATACCATCTGTATTTTCTTTAGATATATGATAGTCTGATTATCAAATTCCCATTCAAGTCTCATCAATGTTGGATATGGTTGAAGATTATCTACTATCTCAATAACTTCAAAGTGTATACCGCACCCATCTGTAATCCCTCGAGTACTCATGTCAATTAGTCAATTGGTAATATCTTGTGTTGATTTGAAATCCTTAACTAAACAGGAGACCATAACAACTTGGGTTTACCCATTATATCCCAAGTCTGCTTTGGTAATACATTCACAGTAGATCCGTCTAATATAACATTATCACCATCATATTCCTCAATCTGCACACTAAATATGAATTCTACGTTGGTCCTCTTTACCAGCAATGCGGTTACCATCCTTTGTGCAATGGGAGTTTCCCTTCTTTACGTGCCCACCCTCAGTGCAATGGGAGTTTCCCTTCTTTACGTGCAATGATCAATCATTTCATATAGTGCATTCAACGTAGTTTCATATTTCATTAGTTCTATGCAACTTCTCAAGAATTCTCTTAGAGTGTTTACCTTCCTAGTTGGCCTCTCTGGTATAGTGCGATCTCCAACATGAGGCGCATATGATGTTGATGCTCCCCAATCCTGTCCAAGTACCTCTTTTTGTGCCCTTTGATATGTATCATTTTATTGACAAGGATCAAGGGTTGGTATAGGCCCTGTTGACTTATTTACCCATTGCTTAGTCTGCTTCCCTCCATTCATCACATCAACCCCTATTCTAGCTCCTCTATGTGTAACAAATGTTATTCTAGGTCCTTCGTTGCATTTTTCAGCCGCTATTTTCTGTACATTCTGATTTGCATTTTGGTTCTGATTCCCTCTTGCCTTCCATTTCACAACTAGTTGAGGACACTCTTTTGTCGCATGGTCCAGTGCTCTACAGTATGTGCACATTGTACATGGATTCGGGCAGTCGCAGGCTAAATTTCCCATTTGATTACAATTGTAACATATTATTAGTCCTCTTCCTCCTTTACAAAAAATTCCTCTACCTCGACCTCTACCAAAATTTCCTCTATTCCCTAGATTAAATCACCATTGATTGTTATACTATGGACCACCTCCTTCTGTCACAACATTCTCCTCCTGAATATTGTACATATATGTATTGCACTCTCTCATCAAGTCAAATGCGCGACAATCCTTCTCTTCAAGTCCGACGAATTTGAAAAAAATGCAAAATAAGTTCCTTGGTGTACTATGATACTTCTATAATAATGGACACTCAGTGGGATTATGTCCCAATTTCTTACATATATCGTAATACCCCCTCTCGGTAATGAATTTTGTGCTCCAGTTGCCAAATATTGCGTGAATGTTGGGCATTCGTCCTTGTGATTGCCTTCAGTCCTACACTTAGTCCACTAGATTTGTTCTCATTTCTCCTTCCCTTTTGTAATTTCTTCCAGTTAAATCGTCAATACAACCAATTGTGTCTGAAGTATTGTGATCCCTCCACTGTTTCCTATAGGGGATGATTCTAATTCCATTTCAATTTCCAAAGCCTCGGGTTGTGACACAATTTTTTGTTGAATCAAGGGCTTGTGGATGTGTGTTAGAAGTCCTACAATAAACCATTCTTGATGTTTTTTATCAGGGATATGGAAATTCAATCTACCCATCAAATCCTTAAAATGTTGGTCATAATCCCAGACTGATTCAGTCTACACTTGTTTAATTTCCTTCAACTCTGTAACATATTGTGACTCGGACTTGGGATTATTGAATTATTTCAAAAATGATTGTATTATCTCTTCCAAAGTCTTGGCTTGTCTTGTATGCATGGTACTATGCAGCTTCATGTACCAGATTAATGCACGACCTCTAAATTTTGTTGGCAACTGCGCAATATTCAAGGCCTAATCCTGGACATTCTTAGCAGCTCAAATTGTCTCGCGGACAAACAGATGTTTTTTTAGGTCCTCTGACCCAACTCCCTGGGACTCGGGAAGTATGAGGGTGTTTTATACCCCTACCATGTTGCTTTGTGTAGTCCCTCATCTTGGTGGTGTTGGTTGACTCTAACGCTGCACACTTCTTCCACTACTATGATTGCTACTACTTTGTCCTCCCTTGCTAACTATGAATTATTTTGATAAGTATTCATTTGTTATCTCTGATTGTGGTGACACACATGGGGTCATGGATTAGACACATGATCCAATTTGAATAGTACTTGACGACTCTTTTATTATAGCATTGGACTAGAACTCCTCTTCCTCTCCTCTTATGTGTGGTATCTCCATGATTTGGACTATTGTTCAAGGTTCTCTCCCCTCTAGCTCACTATGTGGCTCTCCTTTCTCAGCCCTAGTATTTCACCTCTTGTACCTCCTTCCTCTGCATGGTACTCCAAACTCCTCTTCTTCCTCTGGCATACCCTCTTCAATTCTCTACATCCTCAGCCCTTCCCTTCTTTCTTCATTGCTTCTTTCATTCTCCACTATCCTCATATTGTCCTCTTGTCATCCTCTGGTTCCCCTATGTGCATGAAGCCCCTTAGTATTTGGACTCCATTGTCATCACACACTTGTCACACAACAACATATGTATCCACATACCTAATGATTTCATGAACCTTTCTCACAGAAGTTTGAAGAAGTATCTTTCTACAACATTGTATGACTCGGTACAATCTACTACAAATTTTGTAATATATCCTCCTAATATACTATCCAACCAAAAATCCATTGCGCGAGAAGTTTGATTACTTACAGAATTCAATTGTCTTACCAAATCAGTAGTCAAATTCCTCGGCACTACAGTTCAGTACCTTTCGTTGTTCTCTACTATTATTTCTAACCACTTAGTCAGAAAAATCATAAATTCGCTAAAGAAAATTTCATGCAGCTCTGTGTACACATACCTTTGCATCCATTTCTCGTCACTCATTCAATGGTTTATATTCTCTTTATGAACAAACTCTTGTTCCTTCCCTTCTAACCATTCTAATATCTCTTTCATAGTCGGCCTCCAAAACATTCCCTCAATCACATATTTCAGGTCTCGACAACATAACTATTTGTTGGTGCGTGCGTGGTTGTAATACCCTAGGTTCGAATTATCTTGACCAAAAAAATCCTTCAGACACCAACCCTTTCGGCATCACCTACATGCAGATGAAGTCTCACCCAAGGCATCTATTAGGGTTGCATGAACCTCTTTTCTGCAGTAGTGAGGGAATGTGAGGTGAACATCTTTGTCATTCTTACCTATATGTTTTGTGCGTGTTATTTTGTATTTTTTCTTCTTAGGTTACTTAGTGAATTCATTTATACATGTCCATTATACTTCATATTACAGTCGAAACCAATTACTGTAACATTCATACTAGTGCTCAACGATCACACAGAAAATAATTCTATTCTAACATGCATCAAGAAAGTATCCATAATCAATAACATAAAAGACAAATAAACAAAGTAGTTAACGTGGTTCACCCAACTTTGGGCTACATCCACAACATTTGCCTTCTTTATTATTCTTTATGAAATTGTTTCAGGGTTTCGTACTGTGCTTACAAAGATACATCATGCTATCCTTTCCTTCTCCTAGCCTAGTCGTTCTACATTGAAAGCCTCTCTCTCTCTCTCTGCAACATCTCCCTAACCTTCAGACATAGAGTCAATAGTGTTAGAAAACTGAGAGGGGGGGGGTGAATCAGTTGTTACCGTGCTTAAACAATTATGGTTCTTTTAAACTCTTTGTAGAGACACTGAATGATGATCATAATAATGCAGGGAAATAAACAATGGCACTTTCAGCATCATTCACATATATGATAAACACAGAGACAGATATTTCCCAAGGAAACCCATGCAGGGTAAAAACCTCTTTTTATTTATATGATAAGTAATGGTTACATTATTTACAGTATCATACATATGAGAACCAACTCATAATGAGGATACAACCTTAGTTTTGCAAGCTGCAACTTGCTGAGAGCACCAACTCTCTGTTTTCTCTAGCACCCACTAGAGGGAAGCACCAACTCCCTAGTTTCTCTAGCACCAACTAGAAGGAAGCCCCAACTCCCTGGTTTTTCTAGCACCAACTAGAAGGAAGCACCAACTCCCTGTGTTCAAGAACCCACTTGAACCTTTGAGGAGACAAGTCCTCCCTAGCTCCTCCCAACCACCCTGAAATATAAATATTTGCTACTGAAACTTATTACAGTGATATGATGTTCAACAATGGCTTACCAGACTCATCACTGTTCTGTTGTATTTCGTT